>JZKD02S2169302.1:357719-376157 GCA_000966675.3 Picea glauca | reverse complement strand
ATAGAGAAACAAATTCAAGAAAAAAACAATAAACCTAGTAGGGAGATGTCGAAAAAAATTGTAATCTTAGGGACATGATCAGAGAGCTATAAGAAAAGTTAATTAGCAATTTGGTTGTAAATCATTTAGAACCTAATTTGTATATCAAACCCATCAAATAAGAAATGAGAAATCTCATAGAATTAGAACATGAACGTAACAAAACATCCTTGAACCTCATAATTTCCATTGTAAAATAGAAGAAAAATGAGGACATCCTCACAATAGTCAAGGAAGAACAAAAAATAAATCACAAATTCAGACAACTTGCTTCATGGAAGCAAAAAGGTTGGGAAAAAGAATTGGAAAAATATATAGGTTGATTTGGGTTAAGGTATGTTGTAATGACCATTTGAAAGGGTCATGAATATTTATCAATGAAGACCTCATTCCAGAGGACCAAGATGAATTAAGGAAGAAATTTCAAAAGGTGAAAGAAGCAAGGAAGGAAGGGAAATGGGAAATCATTTAGAATATCAAAAGGATATTATTAGGGATAGAGACAAAAAAGATAACAATAAATAGCAATTTGTGGCACTCCAGATCCTCTCTTGGAATTGTTGTGCTTTTCCATGGAGTAAAGGGCCTATAATAAGTTGGATCTCAAGTGAGATTCATAGTATTTTCTTGGTTGAAACTTGGGAGCATGAAGAATCTAAGGTCCCTAATATAGAAGGATTTGTTTCATGGTCAACATGGAACAAGAAGTCCTCCTGTAGAGGGGTTGGAGGCATAGCTTGTTACATAAAAACAAACATCTCTCCTCACATTAGGCTTCATAAGAAAGATCCTCTCAATTAATACATATGGATGTAGATATAAAATATTAATGATAAGAATATAGTTGATAGAGAAATATGTTATTTCACACCTATTAACTCTACTTTTTATACAAAAAACAATCTAAATAAAAAATTTCCCTACAAAAGCTTAGAGCAAGATATCTACAATATGAAAAACAAAGGTAATATTCCAATGTAAGAAGACTTTAATACTAGAAATGCAACTAATCAAGATATTATTTTAAATAACGATTCAAACCCTAATCATTTATGACTTGATGAGGACCTTGTTTAATCTAATAGATGCAATAGAAACTTTGAAGTGTTGGACACGTAATCCTTGAGATTACATTACTTGTAACATAAGATGTAAATATGAAGAGTCGTAGGTGATAGGAAGGATCACCCGTTGGGGAAGACCAACAATCATTTATTTATGTATATATGCACCTATCATGATAATGAAAATCACATCAAGTGTGGAGTTACTTTTCTTCCCACTCCAAGCCTGAAAGTGGTATGAGAGCCCGATTAACTGCATTAATCATTTCACTAGGCATTTCCTTGAGAGCGTATAGAAAATGCTTGACCTGCCTTCTAATCCTTATGTGTTCCTAACGAATTATTTATGATTGAAATCATCCTCCATGTGTTATATATCCATGGTATGAGTAAACTCTATTATCTCTACAAATCCTTCAACGAGAATTATCAGTATATATCCCTGCATATAGTCCAAAGAAACCAGCGAAAGGTCTGTCGTCATATTACAGTAATCGGTTTGACATTGTCTTACGAAGAAACCATCAAAAGTAATGAGATCATCTTTGTAAAACCTAACCTCATCATCATCTTATAGTAATGATGCCCATTCATTATGGTTTATATTTTAAAGTAGTCGGTGTGACACCATCACTCGACGTAACCCTAACATGATATTTCAAACTCATAGAATCTCACATCTTGTTGCTACCATCGATTCGAGTGCCTGTCAACTGTACCATTAGTAAGAAAATTCTCCTCTATTACCATGCAAAACATTAAATATTATGTACTTGGACAAAGGCCTACATTTCTCGATGATAACATGATCCCATTCCTAGAATGGAAGCAGGGTGGAATATGGGTTGGTATGTTTGAATGTCTCTTCTCATACCTCTTATATTTATTGACAAAATGGAGATAGTCCCTACAAATTATACTTTCCCATGTCATTTTAGCACTGTAACATGTTATAACTAATATACAACACCTTATTAACAAATTACCAATGAATGGACACTTCTTGTCTTTTTCTCATGTCCATAGAATACACTTAACACTTCTTGTTTTTTTCTCATGTCCATAGAATACACCTAAGTGATAAATTCTCAAACATATCTTTGACATTCGACTCTTGTGTTAATACAAACCTAGAAGTACAGACCATCATCGACCATCTCTTTTCCATTCGACTCTTGGGTATTGTTGTTTCTAGATATTTTTTAAATACTCTTCAAAGAAACATAACATCAAAGATGTTGTTCAAATTCTTGAAAATTAATTCTTTTCATTCTTTACTAAATATCTGTCTAGTTGCTTTCAAAGTTAATTATTTTCATTATTTACTATTAACTGGCACTAAGAATAGTATGGTGCTTTGGGAGAATAAGATGGTTTTTTTAGAATACGATGAATGTGCTTGTTTTAACATAGATGATATAAAAATTGTCACCCAACCATAGGCCGAAGCCACCCTCCGAGCACGTTAACCTTGACAGAGAATCACTCTGGAAGCAAACCCTAGGCTATATAGCCAAACAAAGGGAAACAAACCTTTCTCCAAGGATAGCACACCAAACAAGAGCTAATCATATATTCCAAACCATAACTAAGAGATAGTCCAAACCAAAACGTAATCTACTAGCTGCAACAACTACAATAACAACTCTACTCCTGACTTGCGCACAAACTAGCTAAATGTAGTGCGCACAAGTGAGCTCTGTAGTTCTGAGAATACCTTCCAGAATTAAGACTGGTCTCTTGTATTTATACTAATTCAGGCTAACTGTCTGGGCCAACTTCTCATTCTGGGTGCCTATTTACTTAGTATATAATATTCCTTTTGACCAACTTCTTCTTTTGGAGGCTAATAACCTAATACAAATTATCTTCTTGAGATGACTTGTCTTATAGGGTTATTAGCCAACTCATTAGGGTTTCCTATTACTTCCTGGAATATTCTATTCTCATTAGGTTTACACGTGGAGGTAAATACCTCCCGTAACTACCATAATATCAAAACTCCCTCCTAGCTAGGGAGGTATTATAGGTAATGGTATTGAGAAAAAACATACCATTCACCAAGTAGCATCAACATAGTTGTATAGACTATCTCATGACTAGATCATGAGCACCATCATCACCATTAGTGTCATCAGCTACATCATCTCTCGAAACCATACTCCATCTGAGTAATTAGACATGATGTTGGATAAGTCACTCACTCCACAGAGTGACACAAGAGCCATTCTTTTAATCTGAACATATGTCCTAGAAGAGTAAATGTCCTGAACCATTTTCCATCTGGGAAATCTCTGTCCATAGATCATCCATCTATCTGATAATTATTTCCAACACTTTTGATAGTCTTGAAGGAAATTGGAACAATATCATTCAATAGAACACAACTGTATCTAGACTCTATCCATAGTAGTACACAACTACAATCTAGTGGTACACTACCACACCAACTAGCACATAGGTACTTGATCAGTGACGTATAGTCACAAACAATGGAACACATCCACCACAGTAGTATACATCTATTGTCTAGAGACGTATAGTATTCATAACAATCATATGATATTAACCTACACAGAAACAATGTTATGATATAAACTGAATCATCTGGGCCATTCTTCCACTCACATCTGTGAGATCTAGAAGAGCATATTCCCTCATAAGGTAAAACATCAATGATGATATATCTAGACTATTCTTCTCAAGCAAGGAAGAATAATTGTCTCGATTTCTGAGCCTGGACCATTCCCCACCCTGGGCCATTCCTTCGACACTAAACAAAGTGCAACCTAGAGAGAATGAGTCTGGCCTAAGGAATGTATGTCCCTGATTGTTGAACCTGGACCATTCCCCACTCTGGGCCATTCCTTCAGCACTAAACAAAGTGAATCCTGGAGAGGATGAATCTTCCCTAAGGAATGACTGTCTTGACCATTTCCTAAGGAAATGACTGTCTTGCACCAATCTCAAAAACAGACCATTCTTCGAAACTTCTCACAACTGTGAGCTTTGAAAGAATCTTTGTCTGGTGAGGCGAGCCAGTCTTCTTGAGTAACCCTCAAGAAGATGGACTGCCCTAGACCATTCTCCATGTTAAGCACAATGGCAAATCATTGTCTATGGTACATCAACAATCCATCAAAACATTTTCATTATGAAAATCACTGTTTGATCTGGACCATTTTCCAAACTGCAAAATGCCTATCCATAGGAAATCTCAAACCACTTTCCAAACTCGAAAGGAACTTCTCATCCTCAACCATTTTTCAAACTGAAAAGTGATTGTCCATAAATCAATAACACTTCAGTGATCCCTCCCAACCTGGGAGTCGTCTCTTCCTTTTTCAATAAGGAAGTCGTCTCCATGAGCTCCAGCTTGAGTACACAAACTCTTTCATCTTGGACAAAAGCTTTACCAAAATATCTTCTTATCTTCTCATCTGTGGAGATATGTATTGGAGAACCACTTTCTCCTTTTTGGACTTCATCGCAGAGAATGTAATGCTTGATCTCAAATGTCCTTTAGTTTTTCTGTAATATTGGTTTTCTCTAAAGGCTTCATATAGCTCTGATCAATAAAGTATATAATTGTTGGATTCCTCTTTGGTTCCTGCTAGCTCACAATATCATGGAAAGGGTCAAATTGGAACATATCCAAGTGGTACTTCTTTGACCAACATGAGAGTTTTTCATGGATTAGCGATCCATCATTTCGAGTTTATGAGTAAACATTCTGATACAATATCTCTGTTATAAAAAGTCTTCATCACGCTTATGCTATGCATTGGAGGTTCTCCACCAAGTTGTCTTCTTCCATCTTCATACAAGGGTCTCTTTCTGGTATACCTCAAGTCCTTGAGGTTTATCTTCATATGCTCTTTGTTCAATTTCTCTAGAGAACGGTCTTTGCATTCATCTGATGTAGAACTCCAACCCATGGATATTGCGGATGATATAATGACTCATGTAGAGGTATGTCTGGTTTACTGGAACAAGTAATCATCATAGTCTTCTCCCTCCATCTGGTAGAATCTCTAGTTCTAGATCTTGCACTGCTTGCATTCATATACATTGTTCTTCATCACAACTTTCATTTCCTTTTCTTTCTTTCTTTTAGTGAGTTCATATTAGGCTAGTAATCTTGTGATTCTCGATACAATGACTGGTTGTTCTGGCTTCTCTTTCTTTCTTGGAATCTCCATGTTCTTCCTCATATTTTTCTTTGACTCTTGGGTCCATCGAGTTTCTTATATATTACATGCCCTAAAGATTCCACTTATTTATTTCATCATAGGATCAGAGATGTGGATGGACAGTTAGGGATACTTTAAGGCTTCTCTTTGAATAAGACTTCTTCTAAGTTCAAACTGAACACGTAATTATTTTCATGGCTACTACCATGGATATGTACTTCATCATCTTCAATGGATCAAGGATTAGCTCCCTCCTAATCGACTGCCTCCATATAACAGATTCCATGCTTTCGTTTGCATCCTTATTTCCTTTTGCAAGGTATCATAAGTCTTTCTCCAATTTCTTCTTGAATGTTGATTTCAACTTATCTTTCATCTTGTTACTTATGTAATAACTTCCACATGATTTTTTTTGATGTACTTCATCCTTTCATGTGTTTTTTATGACTTGTAGTCATAATGATAGCAATCCTTATCTTGTTGTTCTTCCTTAGGTATAATTCTTCTTGGTACATATTATATTCTAAGAGATAGATATATAAGATATGTATAGAGACTATGAAAACAAGATATGAACAAGAAATCTAAAGAATATTGTTACCTTGTCTTTAGAGGAAGAAGTCTTCTTTATCCTGCTTGGTTTTCCTTGAGGGTTTCCTTTCTTCGACAACTGATTCTTCATGTGTTTCCTTCCTTTTCTCTAGCTTGGGACAATGATTCTTGTAGTGACCATACTTTCGACAGTTGAAGCATTGTATTTCCGACATATCCTTCTTTTGATTTGGCTTCCTTTCAAACTTTCTTTTGTTCCTGGAATTCTTGAATCTTGTTGCGAAGGCTTGATCATCGTACTTATTTTGAGGCTTCTCTTTTGCAGTGATCCTTGATTCTTCTTGAGAACAAGAAGTCCAAAGTTCTTCAAATGTAGGATACTCCTTCCTTTTGTTCATGCTTGTGGCAAATGCTTCCCATGTCTTGGGAAGACCATTGAGTACTATGTTTACCAATTCCTTGTCTGAAATGATCTCTTCAATAGCCTGTATTTGATCTCTTAAATAAGATATTTTCACAAAGTATTATGTTATGCTATCATCATCATTCATCTTCATGTCATAGAGCTTATTCTTTAGACTCATTACTTTTCCAATGTTTCTAACTGAGAAGAGGTTTGTTAGGGCATTGTACATCTTCTTTGATGAGTCAAGATGGGAGATGTAGGGTATCAAGTGGTATTTTATAGGGTCCACTATGATACTCATGGCATTGATATCAACATGTTTGAACTTCTCCATGACTACAATGTTCCTCGGTTCCTTCTCTTTTCCTTCTTGAAACTATGGTTCCACGATCTTTCCTTTCACAATATCCAACACTTTATTCTTGGCAAGGATGAGGTCAATCCTTATCTTCCATGCTATAAAGTTAGAAGCTCCATCTAACTTGTTTTCTAACTTCATAGAGTAAGTCATGGATGTTTTGAGTTGATCAACCCTAGATTTGACCAAAAACTCAAACTTGATGTCTTGGCTTGCTGAGAGTACCAGGATATGCGCTAGGCTAGGGTGCACTGGTATATCTAGAAATTAGGTCAATCCATTCAATTAAGGTGACTCAACGAGAGGGTCAGGGTTTATGTAATTGCACCTATTAGTAACCCTAGTGATAGTGCTTTGGTGACTGCTCCTGCTAGAGACCCTAGCGATAGTTCTTCAATGAGCTTAATATCCTTATGTCTATGCTCCCTTCTAGTGGTTAGACTGAATGAAGGAGTTATGGGCCCATAACCTATTAGAATATAATGGATGTGCTTGTTTTACCATAGACAATATCACTATTGTCACCCAACCATAGGCCGAAGCCACCCTCTGAGCACCTTAACCTTGACAAAGAATCACTCTGGAAGCAAAACCTAGGCTAGATAGCTAAATAAAGGGTAGCGCACCTTTCTCCAAGGATAGTGAACCAAACAAGATCTAATCATATAGTCCAAACCATAACTAAGAGATAGTCGAAGCCAAAATGTAATCTGCTAGTTGTAGTAGCTGCAATGACAACTCTCCTCTAGACTTACGCACAAAGTGGCTAACTATAGTGTGCACAAGTGAGCTCTGTAGTTCTGAGAATACTTGCCAGAATGAAGACTGGTCTCCTATATTTATACTAATTCTGGCTAACTCCATGGTCCGACTTCTGATTCTGGGTGCCTATTTACTTAGTATATAATATTTCTTCTGGTTGAATTCTTCTCTTGGAGGCTAATAACCTAATACAAATTATCCTCTCGAGCCGAAATGTCTTCTAGGGTTATTAGCCAACTCATTAGGGTTTCTTCTTGCTTCCCAAAATATTCTATTCTCATTAGGTTTACACCTAGAGGTAAATACCTCCCACAGCTACCATAATATCAACAGGTTCTTCATGTGTAATTGAAATTATATTTGGTCCATATCACCATCCCCATGTAGTATTGATACTTCACAAAATATTTCATTCTTACTTTAGTGCATCACATTATAACTGGAAACTAACATTTCAAGCATAATACAATCCATTCATTTGTATCAAGAAGTGCATTTGGACACCATACAAGCAATAAGAGAGGACACATAAATAAGAATCTTAGACGTAGTGGGGTTGCCATAATCCCCATGAATGGGTCACATGTATCCATCGACTGTAGAGTTCCATCACAGAATGAATGAATGGGTCACATGTAGCCATCGACGGTAGAGTTCCATAAAAAAATATCAAAGAGGAAAGATGGAGTCAGAAATAAGACACAGATAGAACTTCACGAGAAATGAAAGTTAAAGCACTTGTTCAGTATGTTGTTTCCCATTTCAATATAGGAGTAACTGAAGATCTATTTAATACTTGATTTTATTCTTTTGGGGATGCATGCATTCTTGACACAGAAAAAAGCTCCCATATGACACTTCAAAGATATTTATTTAAATAATTTGATGAAAATGTAGATGGTCTAGTGGACTTTGCAGACAGATCAAGTCTCAAACATTTGAGAGTGGGAACCATTAGGATTAAGTTACCCAAACTCTCAAATTTTCTTCTACACAATGTACTTATATTCCTGAGATGCAAATAAATTTGATGTTCCTTATGCACATCTGAAAACAAGGCCACTATGTTCATATGTTCGGTGGAAAAGTTGAAATAAGAAAGGATTCTGACAACGTCCTTGTCATGAATGAAACAAAAGATGGAAAATTGTTTAAGTTGAATGGGAAATCTTCCCATACACACACTGATGCATAACTCTTTCATCATGACTCAATTATAATTCCATTTAGTATTTTGTGGAAAGATAGATTTGGTCATATTAATTATGACAGTCTTCCTTGGTTGATAAAGAATAGTGTTTCTAGTTTTCCTACTATTCCTATGAAATTGGAGCAATGTGATGCTTGTATCCTTGGAAAACATAGAAAACAACCGTTTCGTGACTCTACTTTTAGAACTTGTAGAAAAAATGAACTGACTCATTCTGATTTGTACAACCCTATCCATGTTCCTTATGAAAATGGAAACAAATATATCATGAATTTTATTGATGATTAAACAATGATGTGTTGGGTGTAATTGATGAAAGATAAGTCAAAAGCTTTTGAAACATTTAAAAATTTTCATGTATGGATTCAAAACGAATCTCAATCTCGTACTGGCTCTGTTTTCACTGACAATGGAAGAGAATATACTTCTAATGAATTTTAAATATACCTTTTCCAACATGGGATCAAACATAAAACCAAAGTTCCATACAATCTGCAACAGAATGGTGTGACTACACAAATGAATAGGACACTCTTAAATATGGTTCATTCCATGATGTTTTTCAAGAATGTTAAATTGATGTTTTGGTTTGATGTAGTTCTATGTGTAGTTTATGTCAAAAACATGTGTCCATGTCATTCTCTTAATGACAAGACTCCACATGAAATGTGATATGACCACATTCCTTCGATGAGGCATCTCAAGGCCTTTGGTTCCACATGTTATGACTTGATTCCTAAGGAGAAAAGAAGCAATCTTGATGAAAGGAGTCATAAGTGCATATCTTCGGGTACTCAAATACCACCAAGGGGTATCATCTTTATGATGAGACAAATAATTAAATTGTCCTTTCCATCGATGCAATATTTATTGAATCCACCAAGAAAGATGAAACTATTGAGAGGTAGCTTGATCATCTAGACATATTTACTCATGTAAAGACATATCATGAATTTGATGATGAGATTCCACATCTTCAAGGGGGATCCCCATCTTGGGTAAATATAGGAACCATATTGTCCTCAAAATAATATGGAAGTAATGTAGGTAATTCAAGAATATATGATGTAGCTGACATGGATGTTTCATATGATTGTGAGTTGAATTTATCTACCAATCTTGAATAGACTTCCTTTAAAGAAGATTCTTCTCATAATGAATGGAAATAATCCATGTAGAAGGAATATTATACTCTCATGAAGAATGGGACATGGAATTTGGTGGATCCTCCATTTGGAACCAAAGTAATAAGATCCAAGTTGGTATTCAATAACAAGTATAGATCATATGGCTTACTTGACAAGCACAAAGAAAGGCTCATGAAAAATAATTTGCACAAAAATAAGGTGTTTATTATGAGAAAAATATTTCCTCCACAACAAAAAGGGATACATTTTGAACTCTATTTTCCATGGCAACACATAATAGATGGAAAATTCATCAAATGGATGTGAATACCACTTTCTTGAATGGATACTTGAAAGATAGCGTGTTCATATCTCAACCAGAAGGATTTATTGTGAAGTGACAAGAAAATAAGGTATGCAATATCATCGAATCCTTATATGTCTTGAAACAAGAACTACAAGCATCGTATAAAAATTTAATTGAGCATCATTTGAAATTAAATTTCAAGTATTTCAATCTTGACGATGCAACTTTGTTTGTCAAGAAAGTTGGAATCTTTTTTGTACATCTTGTATTATATGTAGATCATTTGTTGATAATGTTAGAATTTATTTATTTACAGAAAATTAGAGTTACCAGTGTTCTTTTGCTTCTTTACCATTAACTTATATGTACCATGTACTGAGCAATAAAAACATAAACAAGATACAAAAGAACACAAGAGATTTATTTTGGGAAAAACCCAAATGGGGGAAAAAATGAACAACCTTTCTTAGACAGATTCCATTCACAAAGAAATTCCAATCATTAAACAACATATAATACCTATCACAAAGGATAGCTCAAGGTACAACCATAAATGCCACCCCTTCTGCAACAACAACACAATACCAAGGTAGCGCAACTTTTCCAAGAGTAGTGCACAAGAGAGAAATACTAGAAAGAATGAACAATAAGAATATTTGTCACTACACCTACTACGTCACCCTTCCAAAGATTTTCACCTTACTTATGTGTAGAGGAGAGAGTGAGGGTGAGTGTTTCCAAATGAGCTAAGTTTCCTCCTATTTATGGTCTTCATGTCCTCATTATTATGCCAAATTCTCTTCTTGGAAAGTGTCACTTATTTTTTCTTATATGGTATTTCCACATATGTTCAATCATTTTCTTTCTCCTAGAATCTTCTTCTCATCTAAGAAAAGTCATCGAGGAGGGAAAATACCTCCCGCAACTACCAAAACATCAACACTCTCTCTTAGCTAGGGATGTATCTTTCATGATGTCTTCATCTAGTAGTCCACTGACTAATCTGCAATATTCTGGGTATCACATAGCTACAAAAATGCCATCAGTAGCTTGAATCAGCAGTCATAGTCTCTGCAATCAAGTAGCACATAGTTACTCCCCATGTGATCTAGTAGTATCCATGGAAATCAACTAGTAGCGCACAACTACTACAATTCCATCCAATAGAACATGAATGTGACGATCCATAGTAGTACATGACTACTATCTAGTGGTACAAAACCAATCCAAGTGGCACATAGTTATTGTCCAGAGACACAATGTCTCTATCCTATAATCAACTGGTAGCTACACAAGCTACCACAATGCAATCCAACAGTCTCTATGATTATGCAACAATCAACTAGTAGAACACAACTACTACCATGCCATCAGCCATAATCATAGTCTATAATACCTATGACTATGAAGGAATCATCTAGGAACACACAATTACTACCCTTCCCTTAGCCATATTCATAGTTTACAACTATGCATCAATCAACTAGTGGCACATAACTACTACCATGCCATCAACCATAGTCATGGTCGTTGTCTATATAATTATGCAACAATCATCTAGTAATACAAAAATACTACAATGCCATCAACAATAGCTACAGTCTCATCCAGTAGCACAAATCCACTCCCATAGTTCTCATGACTATGCGTGTGATGTTTCTTCTCTCATCATCTCCAACAATGCATTACCCCCTCAATCACCTCGCATGATTTATCTATGGAAACCTTGGCTAGAGGGGTTAGACGATAGGAGGAGAAGAAACACACCTCCCTCTCAATGAGGGTGGACATTTTGCATCACTCCAAGGTTATCTCTGAAGTACTCATACTTTACTTTAGACAGAGGCTTGGTGAGAATGTTCACTATCTACTCATCCATGGATATGTATTGGAGCTCTATAGCTCCTCTCTTCACCATGTATCAGATGTAATGATATTCAATCTCTATGTTATTTGAATTTTCATGGAATAAATTTTCATGGAATACAGGTTTCTCTGAAATCCTTACGCATCTTTGATTGTCACAATTTATCAAAGTTGGCTCCAATTCTAGATCAAATATCCCTACAAGCAACTCTTGAAGCCACATTGCTTCACATCTTGACACACTAGTTGCAATATACTCTACCTCTAATATATGGAGTTTCCCTAATGTCTTCTTCTTTCTCAACCATGAGATCATACGTGATCCTAGACTAAAGAAACATCCAAAACTAAACTTTTGATCCACTACACTCCCTGCTGAGTCAAAGTTTGTATATCCCTGGAACTTCACATCTCCACTTGAGACATATCTCAATCCCTATCCAATCGTACAATGCAAATACCTCGACATATGTTTTGTTTCCATCTAATGTACATGTCCCAGTTCAACCATGTACTGAATCAAGGCATTCACAGCAAAACACATGTCCATCTTGGTGTTAACCAAGTACATCAAGGATATTATCAGTTGTTTGTACATCATGGGATTCACCAAATGTGAAGATGAATCACTAAAAATCTTCAAATTTATTTTCATGGGTGTGGCCATGGAATTGCAGTCCATCATCTCGAATATCTACAAGATATCAACAATATATTTTCATTCGCTAAGGAAAATCTCATCTGATCTCTGCCACACCTCCAATCCCAATAAGTAATGCATCGAACCTATATCCTTCATCTCGAACTCTGAAGTGATCTCCCTCTTGCACCCAATTATAAGATTCTCATATCCTATCACAAAAAGGTCATCCACGTATAGAACCAAGATAAACAGACAACCATTCTCAACCTTATAGTAAACGTTGAGATCCAGAACACTCTTGGTAAATCCCAATATCATCAGGTAGTTATCTATCCTGGTATACCATGCCTTGGGTTATTGCTTTCATCCATACAAGTCCTTTTTCAATATGCAAACATGGGACTCTTTCCCATGGATCACAAAATATTGTGGCTACTCTATGTACACTTATTCCTCTATTACACCATTCAAGAAGGAAGTATTGACATCCATCTGGTGTAATTTCCATCCCATTGTGGAGGTAATCACAATAATCTATCTAATGGAAGTGCACTTTTCTACAAGAGTAAATGTCTCATTGTAGTCTTCTCCCTCTTTCTGGGATAATCCTCTAGCCACAAATATTTTATTTTACTTCTCTATGCTTCCATATGTAGAATGTTTGATCATGTAGATCCATTTGGAAGTCAGTACTGACTTCTCTTCTAGTCTTGTAACCATCTCCCACACATCATTCTTCATGATGGACAGATACACCTCCATCATGAAATCCTTCCATTCCTACTTCTCGACAACTTCTTCAACGGTGGAAGGATCTGAATCAATGATGTTTCTCATCAGTTCCACATAGATGAAAAACTTATGTGGTCTCTTTCTCTCTCTAAAACATCCTTTGGGATTTTCATGTCCTTTAACTTCCTGCAATGTGTTCCAGAGCCAAGTTGGTCTCTTCTTGTTGACTGGTGGATCTATAGGTATCTATGAATCTACCATATCATTATGAACTTTTGGAATGGGTTCCTATGGTGTAGAGTATTCCATGAATTCTTCCCTTGGATCCTCCTACTCCTCTTAGTCCTCATCCATGTGAGACTCCCTTGATCTTATGAAGGGTTCATCTTCATCAAATGTTACATCCCAACCAATCTCAATCCGTTTCTACAAGGGAATATATATTATGTAATCCTTTGAAGTCTAATTGTATCCAACGAATGTGCCCTTATTTCCTGAAGGTTCCAACTTCATTCTCTTCTCGTTTGGAACCTGTATAAACATTGGACAACCAAAAATACTCAAGTGATTTATTTCTGGTTTCTTTATAGTGAACACTTCTTCAGGTCTCCTTTTCCCAAAAATATTGTGAGAACTTCTATTCTGGACATACACAGTTGTACTGGATTCTTCTTCCTATAAGTGCATGGGTATTCCTTGGTCATGGATCATCACTTTCCTTTCTTCTACAATGGATCTGTTCTTTCTTTCTACAACCCCATTATGTTGGGGGTTGTAGGGAGTTGTTAGCTTCCTCTTAATCCCTTCTTCTCTGTAAAATTATTTTAAATCCTTTGAGGTGTAATAACCTCCATCATCATATATCAAAACTTTAATCTTTCTTTCAGATATATTTTCAGCTATATCCTTGAGTTCATAAAACTTGTTGAATACTTCATCTTTTTCTTTCAAGAAGTATATCCATGTCTTCTGAGAATACTCGTATATGAATAAAAAATAGTATAAAAAGTTTCCTAAGGATGGTACCATCATATTTCCACATACATCAAAGTGTATGATGTCCAAGATACCCTTGGACCTAATATCACTTCTAGTAAATATTCCCTTCACATTCTTTCCAAGTGAGAAAACTTTTCATACTCCATCACATTCTACCTGAATATCGAGAAGACCTGTAACCATCTTAACTTATATCGGTAGTGCTCTATATTTTATGTGAGCAAGTCTTTGGTTCCATAAATCACTTGAGATAACATTGTTGTGTACAAGGGTCTGCTCTTCGTGTCCCTTCAATTTATATAGTCTTCCCTCTCAGACACCATTCATGATATATTTATCAATTCTTGAATTCTTGGGTTATAGAAGAACTTGGCCATCCACAAAAGCTACCCTAAAACCTTTATCTTCTAAATCAGAGATGGAAAGTAGATTCTTATTCACGTTTTGCAAAAAAAAAATATCCTTAATTAAAATATGGCTAACTGAGCCAAGTTGTAGGGAGGCTTCTCCAACACCTTTGACTGCATGCTTGAAATCATCCCCAAGATCCACTTGAAGGGATGAGTTATTTTCTGTCAGATTTGAAAGATAATTTATGGATCCGGTCATGTTCTTGGAAGCATCGCTATCTGTGAGTCAAGTGTCACTTCCTTGAGTGATGCTTCATATGAGTGCTGAAATAAATACAAATTCTTCATCCTTTGACTTGTGATCTTTAACTTCTATTATCTGTGCATGGTGTTTCTTCTTATTTCCTTTTTCATGTTTATGAGGGCATTGTGAGGCATAATGTCCCATATTCTTGTAGGTGTAGCATATGATATTTGATGCATCCTTCCCATGACTTCGTTTCTTAGACTTCTTTGGTATGACTTATTCCATTTCATTTCTCTTCTTAAATTGGGAAACAAGTGTTTGATTTTCATCATCATTAGTCTTTTGTGATTTGGATATTAACCTTGAATCTACTTGGGTGCAATCTTGCAATAACTTCTTGAAATTGAGAAATTTGCTTCTGGTGAAAATCCATTGAACAAATGGATCCCAAGAGGAGGGAAATCCACTGAGTGTAGTACTCATGAGTTTAGAAACTTATACTGAATATCCAATGGTTGCTAATTGGTCCTCGATCTACGAGATCCTCATAAAATAGTTGGCTAATGTTTTTCACCTGTTCATTGTCATGTTTTTGAGTTGATGCCTTAGAGTAAGCTTTCAACTGGTATTCTTACTTTAATAAAGTCTGGTTAGAAAATAAAACATTTCCTTCATTTTCTTCAGTTATGATACATTAGGCATCAAATGATCCTTTATTGATTTTGTCAAGATCCTCTTGGCCTTGACCTCATTCTTCCTTAACTTTTCTTTAGTGTCTTCTTCTTTTGGTTCTGGAAGAATCTATTGTATATGATCGAATATATTTTTATATTCTATAATGAGGAGAACTTTGTTCTTCTAGGATCTTAATTTATCTACTCCATCCCATCTATATTCATATCTCATGTTGGATGAAATTTTCGCTGGTAGAAACCCTAGCTCTAAAAAACTTCGATTTTTCAAAATTTACCAAAATTCACAATAAGGGTTGAAGGGTGTGTGCTAGAGTAGGGTGCAATTATCTATGAAATAATTATCCCCAACGACCTTGGGATAGTTCTCATCAATCTTGACAAAGTATTTCAGTGGAACTGCAAGGTACTACTGCAACGTTCTTCCTTCCAGTGGTCAAACTGTTTTGATGGTAACCAACTCTAATACCATGTTATATTTTATTTATTTATAGAGTATTAGAGTTACCATTGTTCTTTTACTTCTTTACCATTAAATTATATGTATCATGTACTAAGAAATAACACCATAAATAAGAGACAAAACAACACAAGAGATTTATCTCGAGAAAACCCAAAATGGGGGACAAATCCAACAAAATTTCTTAGATAGATTCCATTAACAAATAAAGTACAATAGTGAACCAACAGATAAACCCTAGCATAAATTATAGCTCAAGGTACAACCAGAAATACCACCCCAGTTGTAGCAGTAGCACAATACCAAGGTAGCACATATTTTCCAAGAGTAATGCACAAGAGAGAAATGTCAGAAAGAGTGAACAATAAAAATATATCTCATTGCAACTGCTGCATCATCCTTCCTGAGACTTGTGCCTTAATTATCTGTATATGAGAGAGTGAGAGTGAGTGTTTCCAAATGAGCTAAGGCACCTCCTATTTATAATCTTCACTTCCTCTTTACTAGATCGATTTCTCTTTTCGGAAGGTGTCATTTCTTTGTTCTTTATTCTTCTGGGATGACTTCTCTTCTAGGGTATTCCACATATGTTCAATGGTTCTATTTCTTATGGAATATTCTTATCATATAATAAAGGTCATCTAGGAGGGAAAATACCTCCCACAACTACCAAAAAATCAACAGATAAATGGAAAAAATGAGAACTACATTGCATCCATAAAAAAAGAGTTGAAGAAAGGATTCAAGATGACATATTTGGGAAATCTTAACTACTATTTTGGAATTGAATTGATTCAAAATCCAAAATACATATTCATCTCCCAAAAGAATTACAATGGAGAATTGTTGAACAAGTTTCACATGGATGACTGTAATCTTGTTTCTACTCCAATGGAATATAATTTGAAACTCACGTCAAAATAAGGGGATGAGTTTGAGTATGATACCAGGTATAGACAACTTGTGGGAAGTCTTATCTATCTTACTATCATGAGACCATAAATTTCATTTTTTGTTGGGATTCTTTCTAGGTTCATAAAAAATTCTTGTGAAGGACATTGGTCTGCTCCAAAAAGAGTTCTAAAATACTTGAAAGGAACTCAATATTTTGGACATAGGTACTTTAAGGTGGATGACTATAACCTGATAAGATATTTTAATTCAGAATTTGAAGGAGAAAAGGAAAATGGAATATCAACTTTAGATTATCTCATGAGCCTTCTATTAGTAGTTATCTCATGGAGATCATGCAAACAGTTAGTTCTAGCATATTCCACAACAAAGGCAGAATATGTGTCAGTTTTAAAAGAGACAAAGAAGATTATGCGACTCACGAAAATACTTGAACATTTGCAAGAGAAACAAGTGACTTATACTCCTCTTCTAGTTGACAATACTTATGTAATCAAGTTGGCCAAGAATCCTAGATTCCTTGATTGAACTAGGAATATCAACAAAAAGTATCATTTAATTCGATATCATGTAGAGGCCAAGATATTAACTTGAGACATTGTTACACAAATGAGAAAATTGCGGACATATTCACCAAAGAACTTGGAAGAGAAAAATTCAAGAAGTTCAGAATGATGCTTGGACTCACACACACCCCTTTGGATTAAGGGGGGGCGATATTGGACATGTAATCCTTGGGATTGCATTACTTGTGAAATAAGATACAAATATGAAGAGTTGTAGGTGATAGGAAGGGTCACTCGTATGGGAATACCAACAATAATTTATTTTTGTATATATGCACATATAATGATAATGAAAATCACAACAAGAATGGAATTACTTTTCTTTCCACTCCTGGCCTGGCATGAAGACCTAATGTAGAATTTGTTTGGTAATGAGCTAATCAAGCTCTCTAGTTCTCAAGATTTAACAATTTTCAATGGTCAAAGGAAGTGGAAAAAATCTAATAGGATGACTTGTATCCATGGGTTGGGTAGTGGTGTCGTTGATTATGTAATATTAGATATCCCCATATACATCCAAATAGTAAAATTTGATCTTTTAGATGACCATGAACTTGAATATGATCATAAACCTTTAATCCTAACTCAAAACTTTTCAATGAACAAAATCTCCATTGAAGAACTCTTTATAACCAAAGGCACTTATGTTTTCACAAATAGAGAGTTGATATTTTATTAAATGACTTAAGTAGTGCTTTAAATCTCTTAACATATAAGAAAAATATTGAAGTTGAGTATCAAAATTTTACAACAATTCTCTCTACTTCCATTAACAAATTCTCTATTGAGGTGATAAGTAAAAAGAAAAAGATTACAACTAACCCCTGGTAAGTTAACGAACATAAAATTGATAGAAAATCCATTAGAGATGCTTCCAATGTGTCATGAAAATATGATAAGATAAATAGATATAAAACCTTAATTAAAAGCTTAACATCCCTCTTTTTAAACCC
>JZKD02S2169302.1:344455-357674 GCA_000966675.3 Picea glauca | reverse complement strand
TATATATATATATATATATATTGTAGATGTCATATATGTCTAAGAGTCAAGTGATATATATTGTAAATATAACATATGGCCGAGAGCCAAAGCGATGTAATATGTAAATGATGTAAATTGAATATAATGAATAAAATGTATTGCCAGCTGCAGATGGACTTGGAAGGATATTTGAGGGCTAAGTATCCATATGAGAGGGTAGGGTTCCAAGGGGGGTAGTTAACGATATCTATTAAACCAAAACCCATTTCTTATTTTTCTCTAAATTATCCTTGCAATGAACCTTCCATTAGTTGTTGAGTGTTCTAAAGCCCAATAATTCAATTCATTTAATAGGGTTGGTGTGATAGTCAGTTCCCATAGTTACTAAGATCATGGGGACTGATTATAATCATATCGGGGAAGAATGTAATTCAATAAAGCAAGAGAAAGAGAGAAAATTTATATGGGTAGGATACCAAAATTATGCATTTCACATTTTTTGCATAGAGAGTTGTTTTTACATGGAGTTTTCTGGTCAACAATGGAGTTCTTACTATTGGATATTGAAGGAAACTATTGTGGGCATGTTTGGGTATTTTTTGGAGTTGTAATTTCATGGAGAAAGAGGTCGTGTGCTTAGGAGCAATGATTTTTTCGAAATTCATCCAATAAGCATATGTTTTGGTTGGGCGACTAATTTGTGTTGTACCTCTAGAATTCTCGAAGTCCCAACAAGTATAATTCTTTTCCAACCTACGTTGGAAGCCCTAGAGGGGAGTGGAAAGGCCTAAGGGACTATGAGAAGTTAAGGGGGATTCCATCCCTTGGGTTGTGTAGGTTGAGAGAAAGTGAGTTGGTGGACTGGAATTAGTAGAGAGTTTAATTGTTGAAAGGGGGACATTAGCTAGCCTTAAGGACTTTTGTCTCTTGTATATTCATAACCCCAGCTTAGGGGTGTCTTGTTGTTCAAAACTGGAAAAACAAGGATATGTTTGGGAGGAAATTCCTTCCTCTGCAATGGTTTGCACATTTCATTAATACAAGTGTTCTTATGTGTCATTTTTACTCATGTTAATTGTTGATATATTTGTTGAGAAATTTACTCTAGTTTTCTTGGTTAAATGCTACTTATTGTGAGAAAAATGATGTATTCAAATATCTATTTATGTGGTGTAATTTTTTTGTATGTTAAATATTTGTTTATATGCATAGTAAGAGTAATTATATTTAATTTTTTAAGCAATATAGAAAGATGCATGAGTTGGGCTGTCAAGTTGTGTGTTATTTCTGCAATTATATTTTGTATCAATATTTCTTTGGGTCATTTTAGTAGTGACGTACCCAGTTGGGGTTTGAGTATGTTACAAAGTTGTATCAGATCTACTAGTTCAACACTAGACCCATAGGGTCCATGAATGAGTGTGAATTTGAGTAAATTTCTTGTTATAGATTTTGGTCTGTGTGAATTTGAGGAAAAATCAAGACAAAATCAAAGTTAAATCCCCAAATTCTTCATCAAGATTCATGTTTAGAATGAATCAAAAATATTTAATATAATTTATTGAAGTTAAACTGCAATTTACAGAGCCAAATTTGACTTGGAAGGTCGAAGTTTGAGTTTTAGTGGCTATTGTAGAGTTATAGAAAATTTGGTGAATCAACGCCCGAGATTTCTTTGATCTCGAGATCGATGACTAAAATTCGACATGATAAATTTAAAAATCCATAAGGTTTGGTTGTTTTCAATGGTTGATGAAATAAACAACCAAGATTCATTTCGAGGGTTTCTGAAATGGATCAGATCGATGGTTTTTGTTCACTTCGGTTTTCATGATATAGAATAGAACCAAAAACCAAGATTATTTTCACTAATAGATCAACGACTTAGATTCATCGGAAATTTTGGTCAAAAATGTCTAACTATGGAAATTGCCAAGAGAAATAGTCGAAATTTGATGGGCGGGTTGAGAAAATTAACAAAGATATTTGTTTTTTCACTAAGATAAAATGTCTATAGTCGATGGTCAGGTCGGCTGAAATGGAAAATAATTTGGTTTGGCCAGAAGACATCTCTAACCGCCAATGGTCAACAGTCTGGGCATCGATTGAATCCACTGAAGTATGTTCATCCAATAATGAAAATCATTGATGGCCAATGGGTTAATGGTCACATGTAGATCGCTTCGTCAAAGTGTTTTGAATCAAATAAGATGAATCGTTAGTGGAATGATGGGCCTATGGTCTCGTGCTGGCTGATTCAATGATGTATTGGGGTCATCCAATAGGATCGATCAATGGTTGATGGAGGGAACAGGATGATGACATGTCATGTGAAGACAAAATCCATGTACCATTCCAAATAGGCATGCACATGTCATGCCACATCAACAATTTCCACGTTAGCCAATGGGGTTGGTCGATAATTGATGGTCGAGTTGATCGATTTGGGAAGTGTGTTTGATATTCATTGAGGATCGTTGATCATAGATGGGTCGATGGTCAGGAATCAACCGAATCAATAAGGAGGTCCATTCACAAATGAAGATGGTCGATGACAACAATTAGGTCGGTCGATCTAGAGTTGTGTGCAAATTGATTTTCGGGGAGTTGGACAGATGGTTGATGGTCGGGTCGGTAGTTTTGACAGGGACACGTGCACAACCAAAGGAAAGTGTCGATCATTGATCAATCCATGTAGTCAGATCAACGAATCATATTTCATGCGATTTGATATCAAAGGATCAGATTTAAAGGGCTGTTATAATCGTAAGACAATGAATTTATATAAAATTTTCCAAAACTTTCATATTTTTGAAGGTCATTAACTTGCAGGGTATTTTTGATGGCTTAAATGACATTTTTAGCCAATGAAAACCCATAAAAACATAGTGTACCAAGGTAGACATTGTTTTTTTAGCTCAAATAAAAGAACTCGGAGAGAGTTATCCAATGAGCAAAATGGTTCGAAAAACAGAGCTCGTATGAGGAAGTTGCAACCAAAAGAGTGAGGGTAACATTTTGGCACCAAACTTACTTCCATAGGGAATAAATCCATGCTCAAAGGTATGTTTGTGGCACAAGAATAGTCGATGAAAAGATTATGAACCATAAAACATAGATAAATCCATATTTAAGATCCATGTATTTTAAAATTCACAGGAATATAAATAAGACACTTGTAGCATACAAGGATAAATTGGGTAAAAAAATTGAAACTTCTCTGGACCATAAATTTCATCTCGGCGCTCGGATTTGAGAAAACAAGTGATTGTTGGAAAGGTATTGAGGAGTATAAGATATTTATTGACCTGTGATTTTGAATTGGGTGTTATAGTTTCTCATAAAGTGATAAAAGTGATTGATGTCATAGTAAATGAGTAGAAATTGCAGCATGTGGATGTTGTAATTTTTCACTCGGAACTTAGATTGAGGCATGAGTACAACCAATGGAAATTTGTTTTGGAGAGGAATGCATTTAAGGAATAACATTTTTTATTAGTTCATTAATATTATTCATAATTTAAAATGAATAATAACCTGTAATCTAATTAATAAATATTTTTCAATATGTTTAATTCTAGCAACAATTATTCCATGCACATTTTTGTAGAATTAGAGAAATAGAAAAGAAGATTTTTGTTCTTACATGAGAACTAGAGATATGGAGGATTTTCAAGGGTATTACACCCATGAAGAAGAAATTATAGGTCTATATGTTAGCATGGTTAATGTTGAGACTGATTCTAATGGGAGAAGAGATTGGAATAAGACTATAACTATGAGAAACCGACAAAAACAAGTGCAGAGCTATAGGGTTGATAATGAGAGGATCATTAAGTATTAAGAAGAGATACTTGAAATCTTGAATATTAAGTCAAAAAGTATTATGGCACAAGGAAAGAAGCTAGTTCCAAGAAAGTGGAGGTGTCGAGGTCTCATGTTAGGAGGGATGATTGTGGACGATCTAGAATATCACAAAGTATTAACATGAATCAACATCATCACTACCTAGGGAAATTGAACATAAAAAAATGATCCAGGAGGATCCGAGAATGCTCACAGAGGTCGAGAAAGATCTGTAATGTCCACAGAGGTCAATAATGGTTAAAAAATGTTCAAAGTTTGATCGTCCCAAATTCTCTTGAAAATTCCATCAATGTGTAGAGCTTGTCATCAAATCTCCAACTATGCAAACAATAAGTCCAGTGGAGTTCATATGTGAAATCTATGAGAGGTCAAAGTTCAATTCAAAATGGTGAAAGTCAAATTCAAATGGGTACAAGGTTAACACATGTCACCATTGCAAGGATGACACATGGAACGAGTTTATAGATGGTGTGGCCACACCCTAATGTGTCATGTGGGATGACCATACAATGACTGGGCAGATGAGTTGATAGATGACTGGGAAAGTTCATACATCCAGGTGGATAATTCATATGATGACACGTGGAAAGTATGAGCCAATGAGAGGCTTCCATGTGGAAACCTCCCATTGGCCTATAATGTCTAGTGTTTATTCAATTTTTTGGAGTTGATGGGGGTTGAACCCATGACCCCCCAAATCCTTAACAAACCCTCCTTTACCAACGCCCCATATATCTGGTTCTGAACATGACATGGAAACAAATTTATTTAAGGTGAGTTATTTGATTGAAAGGGGTTTAAAAATGGGCCAATGGACTAGCCCTCGACCCCTATTTTGTAGTCATATGTTATATTACATAACCAACACCATAGTTCGCATAGGTGCTAACAAAATTACTCCACTGTAACCATATCAGATATGGTTATAACCAAAGATAAAACAAACTATGGAATATGCCAATCATTGCAAGGAATAGAACCCCCAAACTACCACTTTTAATGCCACATTTTTAACTATTGAACCATATATATCATTTTCTAAAACAAACCAACTAATTTTCATTTAAATCATGCCACAAAATTCAGACATTGGTTAAGGGGCGCACCCTATTTAATGACATGTGGACCAATGTTGTACACACATTAATGTAGAGTTTAGTCTCATAATTTGTGCTTGAGAGTACCTAATTTATGATTCTACACCGTAAATCATGTAAAGAGGTACCTACATGGAATTTCAAGAATTTTATAGTCAGTTTTCATAGTTTTTTTCCAGGAATCCAACGGTGCACTACATTTTGCGTTTGAGCAACATGTAAAAAGGTCATTGTAAACCACAAGAATTGGAGCGTTAATAAAAGATGGAATCTATTGGAAGCAAACCTAGAGAGGTAGCCCAAATTGGGCGAACTCTATTTTCCAACTTGTGTATGTGTTTTCATTATTGTTGTTCATTTCAAGATCAATTATTTTCCAAGTTATTTTATTATTAAACTGGTTTTGGTTAGATAAGTTTTTCAAATGTAATTTGCATACATTCAAGTGACCATTTTATTTTGAATATCAATTAGATGTTTTTTATGTATTAAAATATTAATAATCATCTAAGACTTTTTCAGATCAAGTTGGTATGAGAGTAGGATAGACAAGTGCTTGCAGTTGAATGCTTACAAGAGCCAAAATCAAAATTGGTAAAGGAAAACTTGCAAGTTATAAGTCTAAAATTGGAAAGAGATTTCAAAGACATAAGATGGCTTCTGAAAAGGGAGAAGAAAAAGATCATCCCATGAGTCATGAAGAAATTAAAACTACACTTCAATCATTGAAAGAAACAATAAATGATCTATAAAGAAGAATTCAAAAGCGTATAAGTGGAGAATCTTCGGTAAAAGGAGGAAGAGGTGAAGGTGGTGGACCTTCAGAACCCCCTTCACCATCCTCCTCCTCATCATCATTTTCTTCTGAAGCGAGTAAACATTCTTTTGTTGAAATAATTCCTCTAAGAAGTCTGATCATAATTTCCATTACTAAAATTGGATGTCAAGCAGGATTTCCTAACCTTTGATGGAGAATTGAATGCCGAGAAATTGGACAACTGGATCAAGCAGATAGAGGTATATTGGAGGGTTCAAAGGATCATGGACAAGGATGAAAATATATAGTTAGTTTCTCTTCAACTAAGTGGAATTTCTTTAATATGGTGGGAGAGTAAGATGCAATTTTATATTGTTCAAAAGGTTAAAGTAATCTCTTCCTGTGATAAGTTTACTAAGACTATAAAGAAAAAATTATATCCACTGGAACATACACAAACGAAAATGATTGAATAGTGGCATATAAGACATGGTAAAGGCCAAAATGTTCAGGCATATACACATGAATTCAAAAAGGAGGAATTTAAATTAGGTATTTTATTGTATACTCATGAAACTCTTCTAAATTATATTGGTGGCATGAACTGATATCTTCACCACACTATTTTCATGTTTATCCCTACAAACATTGATAAGGTGTTAGTATAAGTGATGCAGGAGCATCGTAAGCGAGCCAACAAAGCAAACACAAAGGCGAAGGACAGCTGCAATTGCACCAACGCACGTTTTGAGAACATTTTGAATTTCAAAGGATAAAGAATTAATGAAATATCTAAAAGGATGTATTTTCATTTATGTTTTGGAGATTGTAAATAGAATTTGAGCATTGCTCTCATCTGTCAGTTATGGAGGAATTTAATTGTAATGAATGTAAAGTAGGTAGCTTTAATTCCGATTAGATAGCTAGAGCTGAGGGAGGGAAAATTCTAGAAAGCTCCCTCATAGGCATTGTATTGTAGTCAGTAATTCTCATTGTAAGTTATAGAGATATAGAGAGTAAGAGCATAGAGAAGAACAGAAACTGTAGGAATCCTATAAGCAGATAGTTGTTGCTATTGAACCCATGTACAGATGCACTTGGATTAATATAAAGGATCTTTGATCCAATTTCATGGTGTTTTTACGCATTCCATTTACATCTTTGAATGGTATGTTTATAGTTTTATTATGTTATCTATTATGCATTTGTTTCAATGCTATGTGTGTGTATGCGTGTGATTTCATATTGAATGTATGAAGTTTGTGAAAAGAGAAGTATGAGTTTCAATTGTTTCTCTTCCTGAGAAATCCTATAAGGAGTGCAGTGAGAGTCCGCAAGAGTGCATTGACAAAGTTCTTATTTTTATCTCAGAAAAGCTCAGGAGGGATACCATTGTTCTTATACCAGTAGAGTGGCACAAGAACCGTGAAAGGTGTGTGCAGGCCAGAGTTGGAGTCTTAGACTTTTCGAATCGAGGAGAAAGGTTGAAGAACTATTGTTGCATGGGGTGCATAGAGTTAAAAGGGTGAAATAACCAGACGTTATTGTGAATGCCACAAGGTGTGCGTACAGTGATATCTTAGATTTCAAGAGTTATAGTGAGAGTCAAAATTCATAAGGGTTAGAACCTTTGAAGCATAGATGATTTTAGGGGCTAAATTTCACAAATGGGCTAATTTTCCATGGTTTTTCCAAAAAAAAGATTTGCTAATTTCCATTTTTTCTAAAAATGGTTCTCCCAAGTTCCATAGAATAAAATTATTTGGCCTTACAAATTGCCAAAATGTTATCTAAACTATATAAAATTCTTATAAATTTTAATATTTTTACAAAACTATCGCCAAACATTTTACATTTTGCATATTAATGGCTTGTAATATTATCCCACGTTTCTACATTTTAATATAAAATTTCATCGTTAAAATCATCCCTACTTTGAAGTGTTCGAAGGAAGAACAAGGTCTAGAGTCACCTCACAGAACTTAAGATCATAAGGAAAGATGCCAATGCATTTTAGGAGTCTTTGGGGAAGTTTGAACAAATGGTTGAAATTGTCGGAGGGAGAATCACTGAAGTTCCGTAGACCATTAGATCTAGCAGACCAGTAAAAGGATTAAGGCTGAGTGTCTTTAAACACTCATAAGATCAGGAGGAATAGTGGCCATTGGATACGGATCAATGAGAGTCGTTGATCTCACATTCGAAATTTCTCGTTTCGAAATTCGGGGCATGGAAGAAGTTGTGAATTGGAATCTAGAGTTGTGAATTCCTGATCCATGAAGTCCTGATAGAAGAAGCATCATCAGATCATGAGAAGCTCAGATCCATTGATCATGATGAGGAGTCATTGCAATTTTGGTTATCGGCGGAGGGTGGTTTTTCACTGCAAATCACCGATAAACGAATTTCTGAAGTACCAAAATATTTGGGTCCCAGGTTGTAGACAGAGGTCACATTAGGAAAAGACAAGGGTGAAGTCAAAGAGCCATTAGCCTTTCAGGGTTTTGGAGATTGAGGGAATCACAGGAACTCACATCAGTGATCACAATGTCGTGAAACCTGAAGTAATTTTTGTGCGAATATTGTGGTCACATCATCTCATCACATGGGTAAGAGTTGGTGCTTTGTGCTTGCTCGCACAGGCATTGCCCCAAAGAAGGAATTGTGGATAGAAAATTGTGTGTGGAGGATTCTTGCAGGGAATCAAGGAGTCAATCAGACTCAAAGGGGGGATTAATAATGATCCTAGACCGGGAGGTCATGTAGAACCTATTGGGGTAGGGGTGTTGCATCAAGTGGTATCAGATCCTACAATCTTTGTTTTTTGTAAGCAAGGGAGACAAAAGGCAAGTTGTGATTTGAATTCTGCATGGAACGTATCGAAACAATGTCGCCCAGAAGATGTTAAGATAGACCAATGCCCGATCTAGCTGTGGAAAGGGAAATGAGAGAACTTTGTGCTTGATTAGATGCTATGGAGACAACACAAAGATGAATAGTTGAATTTGGAGATGTCAGCGAGGGTGAAAGAGAAAATGAGGCTGGAGCCGAAGATAAAGTTGTAGTTGAAGATGCTGCAGAATAACGTCTATTCAGATATTTTGCAAGAATAGGAGCCAGGGAAAAGATGGATATTCCGATGTATGAAGGAAGATTATAAGTTGAGGAGTTACTAGATTGGTTTAGAGCTCTGGATAAATCCTTTGACTATGAGTATATCGAGGAAGATAAGAAGGTTAAACATGTTGTCACTAGACTTAAAGGGAATCCAACACTATGGTGGGATGAACTGCAGGCTGATAGGTGTTGCAAGGGCAAGTAAAGAATCAAAAGTTGGGATAGAATCAAAAGATGAAAGCCAGTTTTATACCCAGGGACTGCCAAATTAATCTTTTTTGAAGAATGCAGAATTTGAGGTAGAAAGGAATGACAGTGAAGGAGTACACTAAGGAATTTTACAGGCTCAACATTAGAGCAAGTCATCGAGAGAGTGATGATGAAAAATTAACTAGGTATATGAATGGTCTTAGATATGACATTCAGGATGATATGAGAATGATGAAAATCAGGAATGTGGAAGATTCTTATCAAATGTATTTGAAGGCTGAAGAAAAATTAGCCCGAAAGTAAGGTCAAAGAGGAAGAGGTAGAAGTCAGAGCAGAGGCAAAGAAATTGCCGAGGACAAAACTCAAAAGCCTAAAGAAGAAGAAAATAAACCTCACACTCACCCTGGAAGAGGAGGAAGTTCAAAGGGGAGACAATATGCCGACAAGAACACTTTTTCGCAAGCCAGAGGAAGAGGAAGAGGCAAAGGAGGTGAGATAAATTGTTTTGTTTGTGGAAAGGTCTGACATAAGCCTGATGAATGTCCTGATAGAAAAAGAGATGGAGGAGGCAAAGCTCACATCTCAGAACCACAGATGTGAAATGTTGAGGTAGAAGATGAAGAAGGTGGAAGATCCTTAATGATGAGGAAAATTCTCTTAAAGCCAGAGAAAGAGGCGGAGAATATAGTCTAGAGAAACAAGTTGTTTAGAACTTCTTGAAAGACCAAAGATACCATATTCAAGGTAATAGTGGAAAGTGGAAGTACAGATAATTTAGTCTCCACATAAATGGTGGAAAAGATGGAATTGAAGACAGTTGCACATTCGATCCCATAAAGAGTCTCGTGGTTGCAAAAGGGACATCACATAACCGTCACTAAACAATGTTTAGTTGAATTTAAGATAGGAGGATATAAGGATGGAATTTTATGCGATGTTATTCCCATGGATATCTGTCATCTTTTGTTGGGGAGACCATGGCAATATGACAAGAAATGTTGTTCATTATGGGAGAAAGAGCACATATACCTTAGAGAAGAATGGTAGGATGCATATGTTGCTACGAATTAAGGACAAGGAGGTAAAAACAGAGGTGATAAATACTATACTTCTCATGAGTGGGAAGGAACTTCTTGATGAAGTCAAGAAAGAAAAATACATGTAGTTTGTTGTGGTGAGAAAACCCAGATTCATTCTGACAAGTACCAAGATAGATGGTCTACCAGAGGAAATTCAAGAAATACAGGAAGATTTCCCTGATATAGTGGTGGATGATTTACCTTGTTCGTTGCCAGCTATCAGAAGTATAAGCCATCGCATTGACCTTATACCAGGAGAAAGTTTACCAAATAAAGAAACGTACAAATTGGCGCCACGGGAGAATGAAGAGGTTAAGAAGCAAGTCTTGGATTTGATGGATAAAGGATTGGTTAGAGAAAGCTTGAGTCCATGTGTTGTACCAACAGTGTTAAGCCCAAATAAGGATGGTGGTTAGAGAATGTGTACTAACTCAAGTGATATAAACAAAATCACCATTAGGTGTAGATTTCCTTTATCAAGGATGGATGACTTGATGATTTATTGAGTGGAACAAGGTTTTTTTCAAAGATTGATTTGAAAAGAGGGTATCATCAGATTAGAATGAGGGAAGGTGATGAATGGAAGACAACAATTAGGATGAATGAAGGACTGTATGAATGGCTTGTCATGCTGTTTGGTGTGACGATCGTGCTGAGTACTTTCATGAGGTTGATGAATGAAGTCTTGAAAGATTTAATTTGAAAGATTTAATTGGAAAGTTTGTGATTGTGTATCTTTATGATATACTAATCTTCATTAAGACTGAGGAAGAACATATGAATCATTTAGTTGCAGTAATGAGGAAGTTACAACAATAAAAAATGTTAATCAACTTGAAGAATTCATCTTTCATGAAGAAATAACTCATTTATTTGGGGTTTGTGATCTCTTCGAATGAGCTGGATATGGATCCTGAAAAGGTAAGATCAATCAAAGATTGGCCATCGCCAAGGAGTATCTTTGAAGTCATAAGCTTCCATGGATTGGCTAGTTTTTACAAAAAATTCATTAGAAAATTTAGTGGAATTTTTGCACCAATGATGAAAACAGTCAAGAAAAGACATAAATATTTTCATTAGACAGGGGAAGTTGAGAGAAGTATTAAGTTTCCGAAAGAGAAGATAACTAGACAACTAGTTTTGGTTCTGCCAGATTTCAGTAAAACATTTCAAGTCAGATGTGACGCAAGTGGATTTGCGATTGGAGCAGTCTTGAGTCAAGACAATAGACCGATTGCATACTTCAGTGAGAAGTTGAACGATGCAAAGATGAAATATTCTACATATGATAAAGAGTTTTATGCAGTCATACAGGGGTAGAAAAAATGGAGACATTACTTGATTCTTAAATAGTTTGTCTTGTATAGCGACAACCATGCTTTACAATTCATAACTCGACAGGAAAAAAGGAACTTGAAACATGCAAAATGGGTTGAATATATGTAGAAATTCACTTTTGTTATAAAGCACATTTTTGGAACTGCTAACAAGGTTGTTGATGCGTTGAGCAGGAAATGTTTGATTCTGCAGGAGTTCAGAGTGAAGACCTTAGGTTTTGATAACCTTAAGGATATGTACAAGGATGATTCAGATTTTAAATAAACAATGAAGCATGTGAGAATCCAGTTCTCAAAGGAAGAAGCCAAGGGACCAAATATTTGATTCAGGATGGACTGTTATTCAAGGGAAATCAATTGTGTATTCCAAAGAGTTCTATGAGAGAGAATCTTCTCAAAGAAAAACATAGTGGGGGATTGCCTGGACATTTCGGCCATGAAAAAACTTTTGCACAACTGCGTGGCTCATACTGTTGGCCAGGGATGAGGACGGATGTCAAGAAATTCATGAACATATGCAGAATTTTCCAGCATTCAAAGGGGAAAAGATAGAATACAGGATTGTATCAACCATTATCAGTACCAGAGAGGCCATGGGCTGTGGTAAGCATGGATTTTGTGATAGGACTGCCAAGGACACAGAGGGGTTGTGATTCCATATTCGTGGTAGTCAACGAATTTTCAAAAATGGAAAATTTCATTCCATGTCAGAAAACCAATGATGCAACTCACATTGCAAACTTGCTTTTCATAGAAGTTGTGAGACTTCACGGCTTACCCAAGAGTATTGTTTTGGAAAGGGATACCAAATTTGTTGGTCATTTCCAGAGGACCCTATGGAATAAGATGGGAACACATTTATATTTTATCTTATCATATCACCCTCATACGGATGGACAGACCGAGGTAGTGAACCAAAGTCTGGGAGATTTATTGAGGAGTTTAGTAGTTGAACATCGCAGTCAGTGGGATCAGATTCTTCCACAAGAGGAATTTTCATATAACGATTCATTTAATAGAAGTATAGGACAGAGCCCATTTCAAATTATGTATGGGATGTAGCTGAGAGGAGTATCTTAATTGAGAGACTTAGGGTAGAGCGAATTCATAAGTGTTGGAGCAGAGGGTTTTGCAACAGAGATGCAAGAGCTCCACAACGAGATCAAAGAGCGGTTAAATAATTCTAACCAGGAATACAAGCACAGAGAAGATCAACACAGGAGAAAGATTCAGTTTGAAGTAGGTGATTTGGTTCTAGCGCATCTCAGGAAAGAAAGTTTCCCAAGGGGAACATATAATAAGATGAAGATGAAGAATATAGGGCCATGTAAGATCATAAGAAAGTTTGAGGCCAATTATTATGAACTTGAATTGTTGGATGGGGTAGGAATATCACCCATATTCAACATAACATATTTGTACCCTTACAAAGATGATGAAGCAGGAACAGAGGAGGATCAGACAAAAATTCAATGGGTCAAACAGATGCTTGTAGTTGAAAATCCACAGATGGATAAGATAATTGACCAAAGAGTTGGAAAGAAGACCAAAGGAAAACATACTTTGAATATCTGATAAAATGGAAAGGACACCCGATTGAGGATGTCAGTTGGGAAAGTGAAGCAGATATCCAAATATATAGACAGCTGGTGCAAGAGCTCATTGTTCTAGGATAAATCCGTAAGTGCGGACACAAACCGATCTCCCCAGATCCACCTGGATCTGGAACAAACAGTGACAGAATACTACTCTTTCCCTAGTTCTAAAGTATTG
>JZKD02S2169302.1:324273-344445 GCA_000966675.3 Picea glauca | reverse complement strand
GAAACTGACAAGTGTAACTTTCTTCATGAAAATGATCTTAAAGAAGAGCTAGATCTTCTATCACCATGTCATTATCATGTCATCATCTTGATAACCAAAAACGAGGATAACACTCATGAACAGGAGTTCATGAATTTTTCATCCAAGGGAGTATGATGCAGGAGCATTGAAAGAGAGCCAAAAAAGCAAGCACAAAGGAAAAGGACAACTGGAATTGCACCAATGCACGTTTTGAGAACATTTTGAATTTCAAAGGATAAAGCATTAATGAAATATATAAAAGGATGTATTTGCATTTATGTTTTGGATATTGTAAATAGATATTGAGCATTTCTCTCATCTTTCAGTTATGGAGGCATTTAATTGTAATGAATGTAAAGTAGGTAGCTTTAATTCCAATTAGATAGCTAGAGCTAAGGGAGAGAAAACTCTAAAAATCTCCCTCATAGGCATTGTATTGTAGTCAGTAATTATCATTCCAAGTTGTAGAGCTGTAGAGAGTAAGAGCATAGAGAAGAACATAAACTGTAGGAATCTTATAAGCAGATAGATTTTGATATTGAACCCATGTACAGATGCACTTGGATTAATATAAAGAATATTTGATCCAATTTCATGGTGTTTTTACGCATTCCGTTTACATCTTTGAATGGTATGTTTATAGTTTTCTTATGTTCTATGTTATGCATTTGTTTCAATGTTATGTGTGTGTATGCTTGTTATTTCATGTTGAATGTATGACATCTGTGAAAAGAGAAGTATGAGTTTCAATTGTTTCTCTTCTTGAGAAATCCTACAAGGAGTGTAGTGAGAGTCTGCAAGAGTGCGTTGACAAAGTTCTGAGTTTTATCTCAAAAAATATCAGGAGGGATACCGTTGTTCTTGTACCAGCATAGTGGCACGAGAACCATGCAAGGTGTGCGCAAGCCAGTGTTGGAGTCTTATACTTTTCCAACCGAGGAGAAAGGTTGAAGAGTTGTTGTTGCATGGGGTGCATAGAGTTAAAAGGGTGAAATAACCATAGGTTATTGTGAATGTTGCAAGGTGAGAGTGCAAGGATTCCTTAGATTCCAGGAGTTATAGTGAGAGTCCAAATGCAGAAGGGTTATAACCTTTAAAGTGTTCAAAGGAAGAACGAGGTCTGGAGTCACCTCACAGAACTTAAGATCAGAAGGAAAGACACCAAGGCATTTCAGGAGTCTTTGGGGAAGTTTAAATGGATGGTTGAAATTCTCAGAGGGAGAATCGCCGAAGTTCTGTAGACCATTAAATCTAGTAGACTAGCGGAAGGATTAAGGTTGAGTTTCCTTCACCACTCATAAGCTCAGGAGGAATAGTGTCCATTGGATCCAGATCAACGAGAGTCATTGATCTCGCATTCAAAATTTGTTGTTTCCAAATTTGGGGCATGGAAGAAGTTGTGAATCAGAATCGAGAGTTGCTAATTCCTGATCTGCAAAGTCTCGATAGAATTAGGATCGTCAGATCGCGAGAAGATTAGATCGATTGATCGTGACGAGGAGTCGTCGAGATTTTGGTTATATGCGAAGGGTGTTGTTTCAATGCAAATCACCGATAAGTGAAATTCCAAAGTGCCGAAATATTTGGGTCCTAAGTTTTAGACAGAGGTCACATCAGGAAAAGTAAAGGGAGAAGTCAAAGAGTCGTTAGTCTTTTGGGGTTTCGGAGATTGAGGGAGTCAGAGGAACTCACATTAGTGATCGCAAAGTCATGAAACCCGAAGTACTTTTTGGGTGAATATTGTGGTCATGTTAGTTGGTCACGTGGGTAAGAGTTGGCACTTAGTGCTTTCTCGTACAGGTGTAGCTCCAAAGAAGGAATTGTGGATAGACACTTGTGTGTGAAGGATTCCCACGGGGAATCAAGGAGTCAATCAGAATCAAAGGGGGGATTAAGAACAATACTAGACTGGGAGGTCATGCAGAACCTACTGGGGTAGGGGTGTTGTGTCAATAAGCTACACATCTAGAATCTAGTAAGGGTAAGAATGTAAGTGAAGATAAGAATACATTGAATTTCGATAAGAAACTGAAAGGTAAATGGAAGAGTAAGAAATAAACCACGATTAATAAAGATAAGGGAATACATACATGTTCCCATTGAAAGAAAAATGGACATGAGGAATCACAGTGTTGGAATTTGCATCCATAATTACGACTAAAGAAATTTAAGGACAAAGGGAAGCATAAGATTGTTGCATCAACTGATTTGGATTATTTTCGGCATGAAATGAGAGCAGAGATATAATAAAGAAATGCATAGAGATATCATGTATATCCAATGATATAATAGAAATATATCATAGATGAAACCATAAACATGGAGATACAGTAATACACAATTTCTATTAATGAAAGAAATGTACAGGGACTGTAAAAATATAGAGTGAAAGACTCGCTAGAATGGTGGCAACTTATCTCTGAGAAGAGATGTGACGGCTACTCACATTCGAAAGAAGATGATTACAATGGGCCTCTGAAGGAATTTTTAAAATAAACAGGAATGCCAAAAAACCTAGATATCCAAAAACCTAACCCTAGGATATGAAGCACCAAAAGTCATGTGGGCCCCATTTGGGTAAGTGAGTACATCAACTTCTCGGGGTTGTAACTTTTGCATACGATCTCCGTTTTAGGCGTGTGATAGATCGTTGGAAAGGTATTTGGGAGGAGATTCATTTTGGGGGATAAATAATGACTTTGGATATAATTGAGAAACTCAATCTCAAAAAACCTTCTTTTGAGCCCTCAAAATGGCCCTGAAAGTTAAAAACTGCTAAAAATAGTAAATTGCAAAAATTTCGAGAAAAATGTTTTGAGCCAGTAGGAAAAGGTGGGTGGCTATAGATATCCACATGGATCAATCCTCCCTCATTATAAATCAATGGTCTCCATTACGTTGAGTTCTCTGGGGAGAGGGAAAAGTGTTTGCTGAATCTGCATCTTGGTGAGATGCTTACCTTGCTGGAGACGTCGCACTGGTCAGTTTGTGGAAGTCTTTCATGAACCTATTGAGGATGAGGCTGTTCAAAAATTCATGATACATGAGAGGATGGTGTGCAGAAAGAATCTTTGTTCTTTTCTGCAACTTTGTTGACCTTCTTCTGTTGGATAGAAGGTGCAATGTCCTTTTGTTCCCCTTTTGAACAGATTGTGAAGAAGATGAATTTTGCAGTATGAGATACTACCTTGTGGCACATTTTTGGTGGAACAATAGTCGAAAATACCTTTGGTATTCTGTAGAGATGACCCCCCAAAGTAACAATTACATTGTGGGGTCAAGACTCATAAACAACATGGGACTTCCACATATATGGTTGGCCCAAGAGAACATCACAGACATCCAATGGGGAAACATCACATAATACCTCATCCTTGAAGGGCTGGATGCCATATGAAAATCGACACTACTAGCTGACATGAAGATCTCGTCCTTGGCAAAGCCACCCGATGTTGTATGGTTGTGGGTGTGGTGTTGTTGACAATCCCAAGTGTTTGATGACCTCTGCTGAGATGAGGATCTTTTTCCTTCCGCTATCAACAATAAAATGCAGCGGGGTCCCCTTCACCCACATATGTGAATGAAAAAGGCGTTCCCCCTCATCAATATATAGAGTCAAATTCCAGATACAAATCTAAGATCATGGCCATAGAAAGAAAAGGTATATCAACTATCAATTCAAATTCTTCATTTCAATCTACCGAAATGGAAAGTGGTATTGATCAAAAGAAGAGAAGTGACCCTTTTCTTGTTAGATTTATAGTCAAGCATACTAAGGTAGACACTCTATTTGACAATGGATCTCAAGTTAACCTAATATTTGAAGCAATTATTAAGAAGTTGGTTTTGAATATGACACCTCAAAAAAAAACATATTCATTAGGTTCGTTGTGTGATGATGCAAAGATGAAGGTAAATAAACAATGTAAGATTATATTTGCAATAATAGCTAAGTTCTTTGATGAGGTTGAGTTATATGTTGTGCCTCTTGACATTTGTGAAATTATCTTGGGTAGTCCATATCTATTTAACCGGATGGTTGTGTTCTATTGAGAAGAGAATAAATATCATCCTTTCAAGTATGGGGTTGAATATATTTTCAGATATCATCACATCAAAACAAATGTTTCTCTAGTGAGCATAGGGAAAATAAAGAGACTTGTGAGTGCAAGTAAATATTTAGTTCTCATGATAGTGAAACAGAAGGAAGAAGATATAAAATATTGTTTATTAGGTTATGTTCCAAATCATAAACATGATTTGATCAACATCATATGTAATTATGATGAGTTGTTTCAAGAACCTACACGGTTGCCTCCTAAAAGATAGGTTGAACATGAAATATATTCAAGCAAGATGCTCCTCTTTCGAACATTGGAATGTACATGTCTTAAGTAATTGAGAATGCATAAATAAAGAAGCAAGTTCAAGAGTTTATCGATAAATAAATCATTAGACCATTCTTCTCTTCATGTGGATCTCCTATTGTATTAGTTTCGAAGAAATATGGCACATGGAGGATGTGTACTGATTTTCAATCCTTGAACAAGATTACTATAAAGAACCATTATCCTCTTCCCAAAATTGATGATATATTAGACCAGTTAAAGAATTTTGTGTATTTCACTAAGTTGGATTTGAGAAGTGGTTACCATCATATTAGAATTGCAGAAGGTGAAATATGGAAAAATGCTTCAAGATCAAGAAAGGCTTGTTTGAATGGTTGGTTATGCCATTTGGGTTATGTAATGCACCAACAACATTGATGAGAGTGAAGAAAGATGTGTTTCGATGCTATATAGATGTCTTTTTTATAGTCTATCTAGACAACATATTGATCTTTAGTCACAGATGTGAAGATTTTATAAAGGATGTCGAGACAGTATTTGAACTTTTGAAGAGGAGAAGTTGTATATCAAGTTATCTAAATACGAATTTGGAAAAAATTCTCTGGTATATAAGGGATATATTGTAGGGAATGGTCACCTAAAGATAGATCATGCAAAGGTATAATACATTGTAAAATGGCCCAATTCAACTACTTCCATTGAATTTAGGAGCTTCTTAGGAGCAATACAATACTAGAGAAAATTCATTGCTAATTTCTCATACGTCACAACACCTCTACATGCATTAACAATTGTTAAACAGGTCTTTTAATGGGGAGGCAAGCAGTAGAAATCATTTGATACATTGAAGGAAAATATTAGCACCGCACCAGTATTGGCTCTACCAGATCTCCAATAGCCATTTGAGATTCAAACTGATGTAAACAAATGTGACATGGGAACAATATTGATACAACAAGGTAAACATATATGTTATCATTCTAAGAATTTCACTCAAGATGTGATTAACTATCCAACTTATGATAAGGAATTGTATCCATTGGTACAAATTGTAAATAAATGGATGCATTACTTAATGGAAAAGGAGACCATAATTCAGATTGATCATCATCCATTACAATATTTGCAGTGACAAACCAAGCTACAACAATCATGACACTTTAGGTGGATGGGTTTTCTACAACAATTTCATTTGGTAATCAATTATAAGAAAGCTATTCATAACAAGGTTGTAGATATGTTTTCAAGGCCAATAATTAATTTGTCCACAATAGTCAGGTATAATCCTTTAGCACATGAAAGTTATGTAGAACAATATTCTAGGGATGATGATTTTAAAGAAGTACATGATGCATTAACTCACAAAAATCAACAGTCATATCATTATGCATGACTTTTGGTTATATCATCTCATAAAGATATGTATACCAAGAGAGGGAAGAGTAAGTGTAATCAGAGAAGCTCATACATCTCTCATCTCTTTTCATTTCGGGGTTGGTAAGACTATTGCACAACTACAAAGGTATTGTTATTGGCCTCGGATGAATGAGACAATTTCCAAGCATGTCAAAGGGTGTGTTTTGTGTGTCACAAGTAATCCTAGCAACATAAATCAAGGATGATATACACCACTTCCAGTACCTTCTAAGCCATGGGAAAGTATCTCGATGGACTTTGTAGAGGGTTTTTTCATGTCCATGATAGGTCATGATTATCTGTATTTCATAGTGGACATATTCCTGAAGACTTGTATTCTAATTCCATGGAAGAAAAGGGTAAAAAATGAACAGACAAAAAAAAAATTCTTTACTAATGTATGGGTTCATTTTGGACTTCCTACAACTATAATATTAGATTGAGACTGTAGCTTTTTGAGAAATTTTTGGTCTCATTTATGGGAACTAGTTGACACTAGGTTAAAGAAGAGAAAACATTTTCATCCACAGACATATGGGAATACATAAGTGGTAAACAAAACACTGCTACATATACTTCGAGGATATTGTAGCAAGTATCCTAAATTATGGGATGAACAATTACATTATTGTCAATGTTTCATGGAAACATGCACGAGAGACCTAGTTAAAGCAAGTACTATGCATTTTTAATGACAAAAATCAACAAGATAAAATTTATGTCAAACACTTAGAAACCTAGAGATAATTGTCTTTCATGAACTTCTAAAATGTCCCAAACCCATATTCAGAAATTACCATAAGAAAAAATACACATTGCTAAGAAAATATGCAATGGAAATAAACACAATGGAAAACAACCCATAAAACTCATAAATTTAGGCAAAATCCAGGGAAAACCCCAATGTGGGGTAACCCAACAAGAGAGAGAGAGATCTTACTATTTATCTTTAGGAAAGTACATTAGAGAATGAAAATGACATTTCCAGCTAAGAGAAATACCTCACAGCACCAAACAGTCCCCCACAAATCTGCCTCATAATTTGTGCCTAATCCATATTATTGTACGACCTGTTATGTACCTTAAAATACGTGCAAATAGTCAGTTGTATGGAATTTTTTGTATGGCCCAAAAATAACAACAAAAATTCTAGAATCTTCCCCGAAAATCATGCCAAATACTGCCTCGATTTATGTTCCCACTTTCACTTGTTGTATGGACTGTATGGATCTGTATAGTATGACCTCCCATAACATAAAAATGACCCAGCAAAGAAACATATATCTTCCTTGGGATTTGTGCACATTTTTTCTTGGGAAATGTGCCCACAATGTTGCCCTAAATTTCCTCTCTCAATCCTACTCAAAACCTCAATCTCCTCTCAATATCTTCTCCATGTTTCTTTCACACTACCCAATGCATTCTTTTATAAATCTGAAAATGACATTTTCCCTCCAAAGTGTCTTTTCACCTTCCCCAACCCTAAATACAAAGGCCAAGACTAGATCTTTCCTTTTTCAAAATCAAGTGTCATGATCCATTCCCTCCAAAATGAATCACTTAAAATATTAAAATAAATTTCACTTTATTCCATAAGTGTACTTTATGAAATAAAGTCACTTTAAAATTATAAGGTACACTTTATTAAAAAGTCACTTTAATAAAAGAACCACTTTAAAACAAATTTATAAAAACCCATTACAAATTTAAGTGCCTGGTATTGTAAACATAAGGTTACATCCGCATTCAAGACAAAATATGCAGATTACCTCCCGAACTAAAAATCTAACACTCCCTCTTAGCGAGGGATGTACTCAATGCCATCTCCATCATCTGGTCCCATCACATTATGCTCTGTAAGAGCTCCCTCTGAACCTGGAGCCATCCTCAACACCTTCATAGAACTCAAACTAGAATATCTTCTTCTAGAAACAACCTGAAACCCTAATCTCACTTCATCCTAAGCATTGGTTCGATTAACCTGGCCGAGCCTTCTGCCAATGCTCAGAAGAGACTTTCTATCTTCCCTAAGAATGAAATATTGAATCCTTGGTGGCACCGCAGTCTCAAGAGGCTCCTCATGCTCTTCATATGATGTTGAATCATACGCTGAAGGTTGTTCTCTCAACATATACAACCTATCCACCCAGTTACCGATCAACTACAACTCTATCGGGTCCACTCCCTACCTGTAGATAAAGACATGTTCCCTCTTGAAAAATACGCAATATACTACATCCTCCAAGGCTGAGACTGAGAGAAAGTTAACCCCCAACCATGGAACAAAGAGAACTCGATGAAGCTCCAAGAGTCCCCAAAACCTGAGTTGGAATCTAATAGTCCCAACTCCACGTACAAATACCGCCATACCACCTTCATTTACCACTTGTTGGCTACGAAAAATCTCTTTGAAATCTAGGAATACTTGCCATATTCCTATCATGTGGCAAGAGGATCCACTATCCACAATCCATCTGATATCACTTCCAAATCCTCCGCTGTCGATGATGGGAACAATGGTAACAAAATAAAATTCCCTATCAGACTTGGAAGTAAAGTCCTCCATGGTTGTTGTAGCAGCTGCCACATGCCCTTCTAGCTTCTTCTTCTTCTTCTTCTTCCTCTTACAAAAATAAGAGACAAGGTGCCCCAACTAGTTACAACAATAGCATTTGACTTTACTCAAGTCCTTTATGGAACTTCCTTTCTTCTTGTTCTTTGTAGTAAGAGTAACATTCTCATCAACTCCATTTGTATTATGTTCACTTCTCCGAGATATTTATCAGATCTCAATTTTACTGAAATCATCCCACAGTTTGCACCAATCTGATAGATGATCGCGTTACACCACACACTTCGTGAAGACTTCACATTCTTTGTTGAAGCCATTTAAGGCTATCCTCACCAACTCAGAATCTGTGATGACCTCTCCAACAATAGCCATCTCATCTTTTACTTGAGCTACCCAGGTAAGATAAGAAGAGACACTCTCCTCCTTACCCATCTTGGTATCATGAGGCTTAGCCTTCAAGGCCATCTTCGAGTTCTCATTCTTCACCTCAAACAAGTTCTTAAGTGCATCCCACATCTCCCTGGCAGTCTTTTTCTCATCCAAGTGTGGGATAAGGTGATCCTTCACCCCATGTAGAATAATCCTCTGAGTCTTGGCCTCCTTGATATCATGCAAGTCCAAAGAAACACAATCTTCTGCAGGAGCTGTCACAACAGAATTGACATAGCTCCAAATCTTGTTCTCCTTGAGAACAACCGACAATTGGACCTTCCAATGCAAATAGTTGGAAATTCCATCCAACCGATCCTCAAATCTAATGCTTGCAGCCATATTTCCTATCACAACTCAAGGAAAACAGTCACACCCTTTTCCCTCTTAAACTTTGCCCAAAAATCACACTGCCCATTGTCACTCAGAGAAAAAGCTTTGATACCGCGTAGATTTTTAATAACAAAAGTCAACAAGATAAAAAAAAATTCAAACACTTAGCAACCTAGAGATAACTATCTTTCATGAACTTATGAAATGTCCCAAACCCATATTGAGAAATTACCATAAGTAGAAATGCACATTGCTAAGAAAATATGCAGCTGAAATAAACATAATGGAAAACAATCCATAAAAATCAGAAATTTAGGCAAAACCCAGGGAAAACCCTAATGTGGTGAAACCCAATGAGAGAGAGAGAGAGATCTTATTATTCAGCTTCAGGAAAGTACATTATAGCAACAAAATCACATTTCCAGCCAAGAGAAATAACTCACAACACCAAACAGTCCCCCACAAATCTGCCTTGTAATCCATGCCAAATCCATATTGTTGTACAACCTGTTCTATACCTCAAAATCCATCCCAACAATTAGTTGTACAGACTGTTATGTACGTCTCAGAAACAAAAACCAAAAGTCTGGAATCTACCTCGAAAATGGTGCCAAAGACTGTGTCTATTTCCATGGCCACTTTCACTTGTTGTATGGACGGTACAAATTCTACAAATCTATACAGTATGACCTCCCACAATAGAAAAACAACCAACAAAGAAACATATATCTTCTTTGGGATTTGTGCCCATTTTTTCTTGGGAAATGTGCCCACAATGATTCCTTAAATTTTCTCTATCAAGCCTACTCATAAATCTCTCTCAATATCCTCTCAATGTCTTCTCGATGTGTCTTGCACACTACCCAATGCATTCTTTTATAAATATGAAAATGACATTTTCTGTCCAAAGTGTCTTTTCACCTTCGCCAACCCTATATCCAAAGGCCAAGATTAGATCTTTCCTTTTTCGAGATCAAGGGTCATGATCCATTCCCTCCAAAATGAATCACTTCAAATGTTAAAGTACATTTCACTTTATTTCATAAGTGCACTTTATTTCATAAGTGCACTTTATGAAATAAAGTCACTTTAAAATTAGAAGGTACACTTTATTAAAAAGTCACTTTAATAAAAGAACCACTTTAAAACAACTTTATAAAAAACCATTACAAAGTTAAGTGCCTGGTAGTGTAAACATAATGTTACATCCGCATTCAAGACAAAATATGTGGAGTACCTCTCGAGCTAAAAATCTAACAAGTACAAACAAATCTAATCAAGAAAAGGATGATAGATTCGATATGCAAGAATGAAAATTAATTGATTCACACTAGTCCAATGAGCTAATCAATAATGAATATAATAAATTAGTGCTATACACTCATATAGGAAAGACATTCCATAATTAATAAAAGCAAACAAACAATGAGATTTTATTATGGATTCATTCATAATAGTGATGGTATAAAATAGAAAGTCTAAAATAGAACTTATTCCAGTAAACTCCCACTGAACTAGTGAGTTGAAAATATAAATATCTCGAACACCCCCCTGAACATGATTAAGGAGTAATAAAAAATGAGTCTTGACAACTAGGACATATTGGGTTTTCATGTACAATGAAACTAATGAACACTAAATAAAAAATTAGGAAAGAGGGAAAACCACGTGGGAATAAAACCCAACGTCAAAAGATAATGCATCAAAAGAAGAAAAGAAAGCTACTAGGAAACTATGTTCTTTAGTCCAAGACGATTCCGCAAAGACTGAAACTTTATCCCAATGAAGGTATTGTAAAAGATGTCGATAGTTTGTTTGGAGGAAGGACAAAACTTTATATCAATTATACTATCATGTGCTAGATGTATGATGAAATGCATGTGGACCTCAATGTGTTTGATTCACTATCGTTGTATTGGATCTCTGTAAAATATCAGTGTACTATGATTGTCACACCATATGATAGTTAGAAAATGAAATTGGATACCAAGCTCGGTAAGGAAATTTTGAGGCCAAAGTGCCTGAATGACACAGTTGACTATTCCTCTATGCTCAACCTCTATGGAAGATAAGCCAATCGTTGATTGTTTCTTACTTGACCAACAAATAGGGAATGACCCCAAACTGAGAGTCTACCAAGAAGTGGACATGCAATATGTTCCATCACCATCCCAATCTGAATCTATTAAGCCTATGAGATACAATGCACAACCAACTACATAGGGAATCCCATAACTCATGGTTCCCTGATCACATCTAAGGATGCGCTTCAAAACCTTCTAGTGCAGATCATGGGGATCCTGTACGTTTATGGAAACTTCTCCTACTTCATATGAGATATCTGGATGGGTGTGGGATCAATACAAAGTGTTTTCCACTAATTGTGTATCCCCACCATCCTCAAGTCTCATCCCAGATAAGAAGGGTGTAGGTGCAAACTTACAGTCTTTCATGTGGAACCTATCTAGAATATCCCTGACATACTTAGCCCAATAAATTTGTATTCCAGAAGCATCCTGACTAATCTCAATACCAAGAGAAAAATTAAGTGGACCCATGTCCATCATAGAGAACTTGTCGTGAAAGATATATTTGACCATAGAAATGGCTGAAGTAGAGCTACCAGTTATAACAAAATCATCAAGATAAAGTACTAAAATCGTGAATGATTTACTATTCCTTAGAACTTAAACATTGTAATTATGTTTACATCTAACAAAATCATGTGAAAGAAAATAAGCATCCATATTTGCATACCATGCTCTAGGTGCCTCCTTGAGAACAAAGAGTGACTTCTTCAATATTCATACTAAAGAGGAGTTCTTAATGAACTTCGGCCACTGCTCCATGTAGATATCCTTCAAAATATCATCATGAAGAAGAAAATTCTTCACATACATTTGGTTAAGTTCCCATACTTTGGCTTCTACAATGGCTAGAACCAAGCGGATGGAGTCCATATTTTCTACAGGAGCAAAGGTCTCATTATAATATATCCCATGAATATTTTGAAAAACTTTTGCAACTAAAATTGCATTATTACTACTTGCTTGACCATCTGTTTCTCTCTTGGTCCTATAGACCCATTTCTATATGACAAGTTTCCTCCCTGGTGGAAGTGGAACTAGATATCAAGTTTGATTCTCTAGAAATGATTCATACTCCTCTTGCATGGTTGCTTCCCATAATGGATTTCCCAAATTCTCACTATAGATCTACAAATCAAAAGATTGAACCCCATAGAAATTCATGGGCATTGTTGGTTCAAAATTTGAAATCACATGAGAACGCTTCTCATGATGATATTGAGTCCTCCTTGAATCTAGAAGATCCCCTGTAAGGTCACCTGCTGCCTGAAGTGTGGGTTGTTCCCACTTTGTCATCTACTGAAACTCTAGTGCTAGCTCCTCATTTATTTGTACCACCTTATAGTATCCATGTACATAATCCTTTTAGTCTTAATATGTAGCATCTAATTATGGAATTATCATCTCTGATGTCTGGAACTGAAGGAAGCACAAGAGTATTTGCATGTTTCACTGGTGGTGCATGCAAGGGACTCTCCTCAAACTGAACACTGTACTCAATGATCAGTAGATTTGTGGAGGGATCAATCAATTTGTACCCCTTCACATTATCTATATATCCCACAAATATGCAAGGTTTTCTTTGTGTATCTAATGATTTCATCTTTTAAGAAGGAATATGGGCCCATGTGTGATATCCAAATATGTTGAAGTGTGTGACATCTAGTTTGTCACATGTCCAAGCCTCAAAAGGTGTCATGTCCTCAACATATCTATGAGGAGATTTGTTATGTATGTAAGAAACAGAGTTAAGTTCCTTATCCCAAATCTTGGAAGGAAGAGACTGCACATGAAACATGCAACTGGTCATTTCCTTGACAGATCTATTCTTCCTTTGAGAAACTCCATTATGTTGTGGAGTGTATGGAATTATATGTTGCAACTAAATACTAGCCTCATGAAAAATATTTTGAGCATCTTTTTTGATGTACTCTCCCCCATTATCTATATGGAGGATCTTGATATTTGAAGTTTTGAGATGCTCAAAAACTTCATATTTTTTCCTAGGAAAATAAACCCAAGTATAGTGTGAGTAATCATCAATAAATGTAATGACATACCTTGATTTGTTGATGCATAGATGTGGAAATGGTCCCATGAGATCACTATGGACAATCTCCAAGGAAGAGGAGGCTCTCATTGCCTTCCCTTTTTCAAAATTCTCTTCAGGGTGCTTACCAATAATGCATCCTTCACAAACCCCTTAAGGAAAGTGAATGTTTGGCAAGCCTTTGACCATTCCTTGATTGGAAATTTTTTGCATGTACCTAAAGTTTAAATGACCAAATCTCTCATTCCATAATATATTACTATCATGAACATGCGTAAGTAGTAAAGAGGAGTCATGGTCATCAAACTTAGTGAATTTAAACAACCTTGATTTGTGATCTACCTCACCAATTGCAATAATGGAATTTCCATGCATGTCAAGTACATAAATTGAGTCTGATGTAAATTCAACTTTTTTACCTATTTGAGTGATTTGATAAACTGAGAGTATATTTATATAAATCTTTGGAACATGTAAAACATTCTCAAAACTGGCATTACAGAGTTCCAGACTTCCCTTTCCTGCTACTACTACTGCTACTGGAGTATCATCCCACATGAGAATAGGGGGTCTTGAGCATGAAATCAAAGAAGTAAAAACTTCCTCTTTCGATGTCATATGATGTGATGCACCAGAATCTATAATCCATGAATCATATGAGGAATTAATTACAACTACAGCATGATGATTACCTTTCTTAGGAGCATGATCTTCTTCATTGTTCTTCTTTTCTCCTTCAAGAATGAAGTTTCCAAGGTTGTTCTCCTGAAGTACATGTCCCATAAGATATTTTTTCTCCTTTATTCATGTGTATTCTTCATGATTTATTTTATTTAAATAATTTCACTAATTTCCCTTCTTCTTCTTTCCTTTTGAATTTCAAGAGTCTTTGGAATCTAAAGAATCCTTTAAGAGTTTGGAATATCCCTCATTTTTTTTATGTTTCTCCTTTCCTTTCTGTTTGGATTTTTTATTGGATGACCCTTTTCCATATTAGACGGTGAGTGCATGTGATTTGTGTTCCTCAATTAGACCCATCTAAATGATTTTTGTTTTCTCATGTGTGAGAGAATTAACAAACTTCTCCATGGTATACATTTTCCAATTTGATCCCAAGGTATATCTGCTAGAATGGAAAGATGAGGCATAGACAAGACATTATGGTCCTAGATTAGCCAAGATTGTTAGAATAATTTGGTTATCTTTTTTATACTTTTCAATAACACAATATTCCAAGCTCAATATAAAATATTTAAACTTGGTAATGAAATCATTTATATTATAAAAAAATTTAGGAACCAAGGTATTCAACTCTACCTCAAGAATATGACCTCTCATCTCATACTACTTTCTAAAGAGACCCCAAGGTGGTCCATATCTTGTTTGGATTCTTTCATGTGGAAATATGAAACCATAAATCAGTTGAAATTAACTCAAGAATAATTATTGTAACCTCATCCTTACAGTTCACCCAACTGATCTTCTCAATCCCTGATATAGGTTTTTTTTCTGTCACCATCATCAAATTGTACAATCCTTTTCTTTTAAGTTGGAATTTGGCCTTCACCTTCCATTCAAAATAATTTTATGGTGTGAGAATTATCACCAAATTTGATTGAAAAATTGGTGTCATATCCATCCCTTTTATTGGTTCTGAAAACCTTGAAAATTAACCCTCAATTTTCAAGTGAAAATACTGAGAAATCACTACAAAAAATCAATTTTTGAAGAGTGTCACACCCTATCTAAAGTCCACAGTGAGACATTATCGCACCCTATGTGAAGGCCAAAATGATACATTGTCACACCTCATGTGAAGGACACAGTGGGACACCCTTGCACCTTGGTTAAGGATAATGTGTGACACTGCTAGAAATTGTCCATAAATTTCCAATTTCATAAGTTTTCATGTGACTGCCACACCTTTCAACAGGAAGAGGGTGAAACAATGTCAGGTGCACACATTACGTTCTTCAAAACTATGATTTCACTCTTCTCTGGCTTGTCTTTTTTCCTCTAGGTAACCTGGCTCTGATACCATGTCAATGATTCATGGAAACATGCATAGCAGACCTAGATAAAGAAAGTACAAACAAAGCTTCTCAAGAAAAGGATGAGAGATTCAATATGGAATAATGAGAATTGATCTATTCACACTACTCTAATGAGCTAATCAATATTGAATACAATGAATGAATACAATGAATGAGTGATATACAGTCATATATGAAAAAACATTCCATATTAGGAAAAGAGGAAAAGAAGTGAGCTTTTCTTAGAAATGCATGCATAATAGAGATGGTCTAAAATAGAAAGTCTAAAAAATAACTATCTCTAGTAAAATCCCACTAAACTAGTGAGTCAAAAATAGAAATATCTCCAACGATTATATTCAGCATGCCTATAATCATTCCATGCAATATTCTACTTAGAAAACTCCTTTTGAAGTATGTTTGGGGTACTTGCCTAAATCAAGTATGGAATATGTTTTTAGAAGTGTAGGTAAAGAAGATGGAAAAGATAATAGAGATAAATATGAAAGGCTAATTAAAAAAATTCAACATATACATCAAGAAGTACAAGAAAAATTAGAGAATATCCAAGACAAGTACAAGGAAAGGCATGATAAACATTACCCTGATCATTAGTTTGAATTTGGTGATCAAGTATGGTTACATATTAGCAAAGACAGAATGAAAGGTGAAAGTAAAAAGATAAGGCCAATCCAATATGGTCCATTCAAGGTCTTGGAGAATATTTGTACTAATTCCTTTCGTTTATATATGCCATCCTACATGCAAATTTTTTCAGTAGTAAATGTTGAGAATTTGAAGCTTTATGAGCCTCTGTTGTAATTTAGGGAAAATAAGGGATATTTACCAATACATCCTTACATAGACATCATAGAAGTTACATACACACAAATAAACATAGATAAATACATACACAAGCAATGAGATCCCAATTAACAATACTTTATTATATGATATAGTAGTACAAAACAATTGTATAAAACCTTTCACATGAAGCTAGTTCATCTTTCGTGTGCTTGTCTATTTATACTCCTTTCAGGAAGTTGTAACTACTTCACTTCCTAGGTCGGTTGATAACATATACTTCGACCGACCTCTAATTTTGACTTTGATGGTCGACCGAATAATTCTTATTCGATCATCGGGTCTAGTCAATATATTCAAATAGCCCCTACAACATCTCTCCCCACCTCAATTCCTTTCTTGTCTCGAGCTAGAGGGGAGTATACAAAATTATTTTTTCATACTTTGATTTCAAAATAACAAAATTTAGAAATATAATATGGAGAGAGAGAGAGAGAGAGAGAGAGAGAGAGAGAGAGAGAGAGAGAGAGAGAGAGAGAGAGAGAGAGAGAGAGAGAGAGAGATGCAAGAAGAGGAGGAAAAATATTCATATGGTTGGATGACTTAAAGTGATATTTTGGACTGCTATGTTGTGCCTGGACTTCCCTTGTTGGTCTCGATGACTTCCTTTCTCTTTTCACTTTATGAACTAATTTTGAAGGTGGTTTGAATGATGCTAGGGGATGACTGTTTTGTTTGTTGTTTGAAATCACACCATGTGTTGATCACCTGTCGTGCTTCTAGATTTAGCATTTTCAACTATGAAATTAGATCAACTTTTTCTGCTATATCTGATGTCTAAATTTTACCTGAATCTTGGTCAAATTTCTATTATGTGTTCTGCACTTTATATTTGAGCTGGTTGAGACGGTTAGTCGCTTGGTCAGTTTCCTACTGCACTTTGTGTCCCTCCTACCATTCTTGTTCTTGTTGTGAGAGTTGTAGTTTCGTTTCTTTCTATTTTTCTAGTTCTGTGGTGAGGGATTCTTTGATTTTTCTATCAATGGTCGAGTTTCTTTCTTTTTATATACTTTCGATTATAGTATTTTGTATCCATGATTTGATAAATTCAACTGCAAAATGGGTCAGCCATTCACTTACAACAAAATTTAGTGTGATACCTTTTTTGGTCAATTTGTCTATATTCTTCTTGAATCCTTTAATATTATTCTGTTCTTTCACCAACGTTGTGTCCATCTTCTTTTGAGTTTTTTGAATTAAATTGGCTAATGGGTCGTTATATTGTCTAACTTCCTCTTTTTATTTTTGGAGAGTCTCTACTTGTTGTTGGTATTCTGTACTAGTTTTGATCAACCTTTTAGTAATCTCTTTAAATCCTGCTAATGGGCTATGTGCCTTTGACATCTGAATTATCCCCTCATGCAACCTGACTACTTCTCTGCACTCCTGCAAAATGTTATTTTGTTCTTTTTTTAATTTCTCGATCTAACTTCCTTCTTTGAGAACCTTCTTCCACATCCTTGTTGATTCTTTTGAAATGGCTCTATGTAATTCGAATAGGTATTTGTCATAAATAGTGGTCGAGTCAAACGTGGCTTCAACCATGTAAGTCGATGGGATGGTTGGGCGGGTCGTTCTAATAGTGATCATGGGAGACTTCTTTTTCCTTCTTTTATTTGCAGAATTTGAGGGTTGACCATCTTTTTTTCCCATCTTCTAGGTCATCGAAATGTTTTGTTCACTTTTTTGTTCTTTTTCTTCCTCCTCTCTCTAATTGTTTTTCACTTCCTTGTCCACTTTGTCCTAAAGATATTGGGTTGTCCCTTTTTTTGTATTCTACTCAGAATCAATAGGATTGACCTCGGGGAAGTGTCTCTCAGTCTGTAGCTTTTCCAATATTTTTGTATGTATGCCTGGGATTTCACTCCCTCCCTCTGATTCCTTATTACTCTGGTGAGAGTTGACTTATTGTTTTTCTTTTCCCCACAAGATGTCTTCCTATTGATCCAACGCCTCGAATGGGTGAACTAGTTAATTTTGTGTCTGGTTGGCTAGCTCGCCCTCTTGTATTAACTCAACTGGTTGGTGTGGTGGATCTTGTTCCCTAGACAACTGATGTTGTATCAACTCAATCTGGATTTCCTCGACTCGATTTTGTTTCTCTATGTTCAAGGTTTCAATATCAACATCGTCTGACTCAATTGGAAGATCGAATTTTGTTTCTTATGGTGACTCGGTGATTATGAGCTACATTTTATTTTTCTTTGCTGGTTTTTCTTCTACGATGGGTATTGGCTCTCCTGCGAGTGATTCCATAGTTAATTCAATTGCTACATCAGGTGTCCTTTTCTTACTTGGCGTTGATCTCAACCTCAACTCCCATTCTTTTGTGGTTGTTGTGACCTTTGTCGAGCTGACAATAATAGGTTTTCTTCCTAGGTTTTTCTTTATTTTTTCCCCTCTTGTTTCAATTTCCCATATTATGCTCTTGATGTGTTTGGCATGCTTATTTTGTTCCTTATATTTCTCCATATACTCCTTCATTCACTATCCGACTAACGAACTCTATATTTTTTTCATGATGGCGGTGTCTTGTCGAGTTTTCTTTATCTTCTTGTCTATATTAGTGGTAATGCTTGACAATTTATATTGGATTATGGGCTCATTGAATTCGATGCCATCATTTTATTAGAATGTTCCCCTCCATATTTCCTCTGTGTCAATTTATATCTCTTCTTCCTCGACAACCTTTTTCCCCTTGTTCTTTTTGGTAGGTTCCTTTATTCTACCTAGGGATGGATTTGCAGGTACAATTGTCAAGTATTGTAAATCCTCGATGAAAGGAATTGTATACAGAGATTCTTATATTTCTTGTTCATGCTCTCCATTAGTTAGTGGTAATACTAAAAGTATCCCCATCTATTGTGCTTCAGGGGTAATTTCTAGCTCTTGGTTGATTTGTCTTTCTAGCTTTATGAACATTTCTTCTGTTTTCGGTTGGTAGTGCAATTCTTTTGGCTCTAGTGATGACTCGACCCCGCACCACAACTTTGTGTAGTTGAGGTCAATATGAATATGGAAGGGTGATGGTAACACCCAAGAGGCTACTTGTTTGACCCACCATCTATTTGTACTGTCTTTCAAACATGTGACCCATAGTTGAAATATCTCTTGTGGTGGCAGTGTCTTTGACACTCCTGTTTGATTAGATGATAAGACTCTATACTTCTCCACTTCCAAGACTTTCTTATCTATAAATGTTGGTTCTCTGATGGGACCGGATTGTTCCATTGATATCCATATTAGTAATGAGGTAAATTTGATGGCCTTGCCAGAATCTTGGCATTCCTTGCAGTTGGTTCTGATTGTGTCGGATAGGTGTTCCTTCGAGTTGAAACTTCCACCATTCTTATAAAATTATTATATTGAATCAATCATTGTCATTTTTACATTTGATGCCCAACCTACTAGTGTGAACCAAAAATACCCTATTATTACAGTCCAATGGGCTCTTAAGTCAAATTTTTTATTAATCAACAACCCCTTATCATTTTTGGTTGTCATTGACCCTGTCAAAAATTGTATCCATTTGTTGGTCTTGGCTGACTTCAGTACCTTGGCCCCTATCTTCAAAATACCCTTGATGCATTAGATAAGTCCTCCCATTATTTATATTGGTTCATTTAGCCATATGTATCCTTGATGATACCGACTAATAATGAACTTCACCACTTCTTCCTTCCATTGTCCCATGTCGACGATTTATGGGGCTCCAAGGATGTGTCTAATTCCTAGTTTTTCTAGGAATTTGATTTCTTCTTTCCAATTTCCTTCATGAATTTCCCATTCTATAAACGTTTTCTAATGTTTTCTCCAATCTACTTCCTCTATCCTTGATTGTCGGATATTCTACATCCAGATTTGCAGTGGCATTGTAGTCACTGGGTAAAAAATGTTCCTTGATATTGAGCCCTTCATTGTGTTGTGAACTTGGCCTCTCATCCTTGGCACTTACATATCTTGATCATTGGTTTCAGGAAAAAATAGTGAATTTGTGGGTTCAACCGACTGTGTACTT
>JZKD02S2169302.1:297048-324253 GCA_000966675.3 Picea glauca | reverse complement strand
GTTAAATAGAAATGAAGTGGATTCATAGGCTTCTTCGATATTTATATTTGGTAGTGAAATTGTCGAGTTAAATGAATCCAACTTGTCTCGAATTTCTTGTTATTCCATCATAAATATTGGTGGTACAACTAAGTTGAATGATTGGATGTTTATATAATTGCTTGTATAACATTCATTTGTGTCTCTTTGATCATTAATTGATAGGTCTTGTGACTGGTTGTCACACATAGCGACATGATTATATGTTATGTGAGTGACTGCGCAACGATCATTTCCATGTTGTTGATCATTAATGTTCTTGTTGACCATTACCTATTCAAAATTAAACGTTATTTGTTTGCTGACGTTGGTGTTTCCTCGGTTGGAATTGTCCTTGGCTCAACCGATGAGGTCTCCTAGATTTATATGTGGTCTGTACATAGGATGACTGACCTATATTCTTTATTCATCTTGTTTTTTATTATTGGGGTGACTTAGTCGATGTCATCGATGGCTTTTTTGGTTGTTCATTTTTCTATGTTTGACTAAATATGAATGATGTCATCATTCACCATCCCAGTTTGATTCATTCTCTCTTAGTCTGTTCTTGCTTAATATTCACTTGCTTGATTTGTGCTTGCTTGCTGCCAATATTATTCGCTCTCTTGGTTCTGTTTTCATAAGTATTTTTGATAGGTTGGTTGATCGGGTGGAATGTTAGGAATATATTCTACTACTTTGTCTCAGGCTCGACCAGGGGTTGATTTCTCTCTCCATTCTTCTTTATTATGTCTTTTCTTTGAATTCATGGTGGCCATTTAAATACTTTACCTTTTTGATTTCACATACCTGGATTTTTCCAACTTTTTTTTTGTTTATTAAATTTAAGGAGGGTTTATTTCTTGTAAGTATAATTAGTCGATTTCTTTGATGATTTGCATTGTTCCTGTTGGCAATTCCTTGCTAAATGTTTTGAATAGGTTTTTTTTTTTTATGCATGGTACTTCTTTAGATGTGCATCATGAATTAATTTCTTAAATGGTTTCCCCAACAATGTTAGGAGTTGGGCTTCTTGAGTCAGTCGAATATATTCTACAACATAAGGTCCAAGCCATGTCATCTCTAATTTTCTAGGTTTACCTTTTATGTGACTGTCATATAACAATACTAAATCTCCATATTTTATATCTTTTTTTTTTATATGTCAATCGTGCCACACTTTCTGTTGTTGATTTTGAACCTCCTAGTGTTGTATTGCTATTAAGATTCCTTATTCCATTTTTTTTAATTGATACAGTCGGTTGTTCACACTTTTGCTTTTGTCAAATTTGGCTATAGCCTCAACCCTGTCGAAATTGGTCTGAAATTGTAAAGGGATAACATCTTCTTGTTCATAGAAGAGATTGAACAAAGTATTCCTAGTCAATCATTTGTATGCTGATCTATATGCCCATAGGACTACATTAATTTTTTCGTCCCATTTATCTTTGTTGATGCCACAAATATTTGTGAGTCCTTTGTGTAAGGTTTTGTTAAATTATTCAACCGGCCCCATTTTATTGTGGATGGTAAGATCTCATTCTTGTTTGGTTGATAAAAAACTTTTCCAATAGAAATTTAATTGTTTCATTCACAAAGTGAGTTCCCTGGTCACTTATTAATGTCAGAGGACAAAAAAACTTGTAATTATATTATCATAGATGAATTTTGCTTCTATATCTTTTGTACAAGATTTGACTGGCTTAGCTTTTGCCCACTTAGTCATGTATTTGACCATAGTAATGATGTACTTGGCACTATTTCTTCTTTCCCTCTGTGAAAATCAATTGACGAAGTCGATAGCCCATATTTTGAATGCTCCATTGGGCTTTATTGAACTTACTAGAATTTCCTTTTTCCACAGAGGTTGTCCAAGCCTTTGACAACTATCACATTTTCTTACTTGGTCCCTACAATATTTTTGTAGATTCGACCACCACATTCCTACTTGTAGTATCTTCCTGGTTGTCGTGTCGGATTGAAAGTGACCCTTGACTGCTTCTACATGAGCTTCATTGATAATATCATCCCTTTCATGCTCAGGAATGAATCTTCTTATAACATCACCAATTCCCATTTTGTATAAATACCTGTTTATGATTGTGTAAGGTGCAACTTTGAGGGCTAGTACTTTCTCTTTTGTTGTTGGGAGGTCTTCTAGGACCTTTCCTTATTCTAAGAAATTATCGATATCTTCTAACTCTTTAGGGGCATATTTGACTCGAAATAACTGTGCATTAGGGAGATCATCGTCGATGCTTGTCAGGTCTTCTCATGTTTCTAGTCATGGAAGGTGGTCATGTCGGACATTATATTTCCCTGGTCGTATGATCATGTCTAATTCAAATTCTTGAAATTAGAGTAACCAATGAAAAAATGTTTCCTTGATGGATTGCTTTATTTACCAAGTATTTCAATGTTTGATGGTCTGTAAAAAACATGAAGGGATTTTCAATGAGGTTGTGACAAAACTTTTGTAGAGAAAATATCATTCATAGGGAATCCATTTACATAGTTGAATAATTTATTTCTTCTTTATTAAGTTTTCAACTTGCATATGAATTTGGATGATCAATTGTTTCATTATATGGTTGTTATAATACCAAACCGATGACTACATTGAATGCATTGACAAGGACATGAAATTTTCTCGACTAGTCTAGAAATTTTAGAATGGGGGCTTCAACAAACTTCTTATTTAAGAATTCAAAGGATTCCTGGAAATATTGGCTCCATATAAACTCAACATATTTTTGCAATATATCATCTATTAGGAAGGTGATGTTTGAATCATAGTGTATAAACTTCCTATAATATCCAGTGTGTTCCAATAATTTTTTTTTTTTTTTTGGTTCATAGGTGGATTTAGATCGAGGATAATTTTAATATTTTCCATTTCAACCTTTTCTCCCTCTTTACATACCACGTGTCCTACAAGGATTGCAATTGGTGTGTAAAATATAGATTTCTTGATATTTAATGATAGTTGAATTTGTCTGTAGTGTTCTAGCATAATTAGAAGCCATTGTATATGATTTTTGAATATACTATATATTTTTCGGTCGTCAAAATATACATCCATAGTCTTATATATATACTCTTGAAATGCCTTAACAACTATTCTTGAAAAACCACTGATGCATTTTTCAATCCAAATCGCATGAATGTATAGCTAAAGGATCCAAATTCTAAGACAAATCTTGTTTTTGGTTGATATTCTTTTTCTATTAGAACCTGATTATAACCTGAGAACCCATCAGTGAATTAACACCATTTGTGACCAACAATTTCAATGATTATTTCATCAACAAAGGGGGTGGGGAATGAATCTATCATGGTCAGTATGTTGAGTCCCTGGAAATCGACACAAATTCTTAATTTTTTGGCATCATGTTTCTTTGGTTGAACCACCATGGGAATCTCCCATTCTTCCTTATCAATAGGGTAAATAATGCCTTCTTATAGCATTCCTTCGATCTATTTCTGGATGATCGATTCATATTTATACACTAATTTATATGGTTGTTTTTTGATTGGCTTTTCTCCTGGAATAAGTTCAATCTTCATTTCTCCCATTTCCTCTACAATTCCCTTAGAGTCCTTAGAGTCACGTGCAAAAAAATCTTGAGAATATTTTAATAGGTTGACTATGTCAATTGTTTCTTTTTTGGTCCAATAGTTACCTATTTGTACCATATTTTGTTGATCCTCATTTGATATGTCGTTTTTTTTTTCTTTTATTTCCACATCCATTGATTTTGGTGGTTTTGCTTCAGTGAGGTAGCGTTCACCTTCTTCAATTTTTTTGAAGATTTCTTGGATTTTGGGTTGTTATTATTCTTCCTCTTTTTTTCCATGGCTAGATTTAAGACTGAGTTCTCATGGTTTTTCAATGTTGGGTAGTATTTTTTCCACTGGAATATTTTTCTTGACCATTTTATATTTTCCATGTCGATCCTGTCATGAAATGAAGAACACTTCCACACTAATCCTAGAATAAGACAAGAAGAATTTAATCAAGAAATGAAATGACACAAGCAATCACACATTACACCGAGATTTTACCCTAGAAACCTTTAACTGGGAAAACTAACATTCCTCTAAGAGCTCTGCTCTCTTATTGTCTTATTCATTTAGAATAAAAGGCTACATGTCTAACCTTGGTCCACACCTAAGAAACAATTAACATCATACCCTCTTGCACAAGCAAGAACAACCCCGTAGCCAATTCATCTTACATATGCATGACCAACAACCTACACTTACACATGAATTATCCTACAAAAGGGCATTCTATGATCACCTACAACAACATCCTTTTAGACCTGATAACACGCCTCTTTATAGGATTTACAATAGGAAAATACCTAAATATTAGTGCCTAAAACGGTTACAGATCCATGCATATCATTGGCTACAAATCCCACAAAACCTGAGATTGTGTTATAGTCGAATCCAAGCCGGGTTTACCAATAGACTACCAGTCTCACACCAGCACTTCGACTTCTTGTTAGTTAACTTTTCATCGATATCTTTGACTTTGAATTTACCCGGTTGAATCCCTCGACCTTCGACTTGCTATCAATCTACCTCAACTTCGACCATTAGTCAATTCACCTCGAAAAGACTTTCACTGCAAAGAATATAACAACCCAACATTCTCCCACTTATTGTCTTCTTTGCTGGAACATGAGATTCTTAAATTTCTCTCACAGACCTAGGGATGAAATATCCATTTCATCTCTACACCAAGAGAACTTCACAACACTCACATACTTGGTCAACAAGTCTACTATGTTTTCCAACGTGTCTACTTTATCTAGTAGCACCTTGTTAATTTCCACTATATATTTTAAGAAATGGTATTGTACATAAATGTGCTTAGTATTTGAATGATAAGGAGGGTTTTTTGCCAGAAATATTTCACTTTCACTGTTGCAACTTACCTTCATAGCTCTCTTCTCAAACATGTTTCCTGAACAAAACCTTTGAAGCCATACCACTTCTTTGATTCCATGAATGTCCCTCATGCATTCAACTTATGTTATAGACAAGGGTATGGCCTCCTATCGCTTCCTCATCCAACTTATTACTCCACTAAACCTATTGAAGACATATCTACTAGTCGACCTCTGTCGATCCAGATCTTTAACCCAGTCGGTGTTGAAGAAGCCAATACATCCGATTTACCATTGTCACCTCTAGGTATTCCTTGGTATCATATAGAAGAGTCCTTTGTGCCACAAAAATACCTGAATACTCTCTTGACATATTTCCAATTCTCCTTTCCAGGTGTCGACATGTACCTGCTCAACACTTCCACTGCACTGGAAATGTTTGGTCGAGTTCAGACTATCACGTACATTATACTACCAACAACACTTACATAGTGAGCACATGCCATGTCCTCTGTCTATTCCTGTGTCTTTGGACATTATTCTACAGTAAGCCTTTATCCAATTAGAATTGACACCTTCACCGATTTACAATCCTTCACGTTGAATCGTTTCAAAACTATTTCAATATACTTCATCTTATTCAACCAGATCTTTCTAGAGGCTCGATCTCTCTTAATCTCCATACCCAGATGAAGTTAGGTGCAACGAGATCCTTCATGTCAAACTTGGAGGATATCTTCTTCTTCACATCCTTTATTGAGTCCATGATGTTTCCAATCAACAACATGTCATCAACATACAAAGCTACATATATGAAAAACCCACCTTCTTCCTTGGAATATATGCAGTGATCAACTTTTCTTCTCAAAAATCCTAAACTAAGGATGTACATTTAAAAGTTATGGTACCACATCCTTGGTGATGTATTTATACCATAAAGGGATCTTTTGAGATTACACACCAACTCTTGCTTTCTCTTTACTACAAATCCTTCGCATTGTTTCCTATAGATTTGTTCTTCCAGGTCCCCATGTGGGAATGTTGTCTTCACATCGATCTGTTCTATCTCCAAATCAAAATTTTCATCCAGAGACATTAGTACTCTAATGGAATTTGTTTTTTCAATAGGGTAAAAAATCTCACCGAAGTCGACTCCCCAGACGTGGGAATATCCTTTTGCTACCACCCAAGATTTGAACTTCTCGACTTGCCCTGTGGAATTCAGTTTCGTCTTGAACACCCACTTTCTACTGACGAGATTTATTCAACTAGGTAACTTGAATAAATCCCATGTCTCATTGTTGTACAAGGATTTCATCCCTTCATCCATGGAATGCTTCTAGAGATTATCCTATGTCGATTCTACTTCCTAACCGATCGACTTGGGCTCATTGTTGATGGTAGCTAACATGAATGCAAATTTTTTTTTGAGAGAAATGTACCTTTCAACTATTTTTCTTATTTTTTCTTACCTCCTTACCAACAAAGTATTTTATTCCACCTCTTCCTTAAATTCATTCAACTCATCTAAACCATTTTCATCATTTCTCCGTTCAAACTGCATTGTATCACGCTTATTCTTGGTTTGAACAACTTCCTCAGGATTAGATTTACCTCTGACTTTTTTGAAGACCACATCTCAACTGTACACTTTTTCCCTTTATGCAAGATCCCAGATATCATATCCTTTCATCCCTTATTTGTATACGATGAAAATACATTTCATTGCTTTCTTGTCCAACTTGTTCATCTTTTCCTTGGGAACATGCACAAATGCATCATAACCAAACACTTTGATATGTGCCACCGAAGGCTTCTTTCTTGACCATACCTCATTTGGAGTCATGTCGACTAGCACCGATTAAGGAGACATATTCACCAGATATCTTGCAGTCTCAAGTTCCTCCACCCAGAATTATTGTGTGAACCTAGCACAACTGAGAAAGTTCCTTTCCTTGTCCATCAATTTTATGTTCATTCTCTCGGCAACTCCATTTTGTTGTGTGGTATTTTGGTGTGCTATGACACACTTCTTACATAACTGATCAAATTAATTTCCATAGAATTCACCACCATTTTCATTCCTCAACACTTTAATCCTCCTCTCTGTCTGGTTTTCCACAAGAGATTTAAACTCCCTAAATCTCTTGAAAACCCTTAATTTATTCCTGAGGAAATATATCCATGTCTTCCTGAAAAAATCATCTATGAAGGGGACATAATATATGGATCCACCAAGTGAAGGCACTATGACCGGGACAAGCAAATAACTATGCACCAACTCTAGAATCCCATTTTCCCTTATTTCTTCAGATGGAAACCTCACCCGACTTTGTTTCCCATATATTCAATGTTCACAAAATTCAACTACTAACACACATTCAATAAATACTTAGGCCATACATTTATTTGCATAGCTTGAAGTCCTTTTTCTCCAATGTGTCCCATCCTCTCATTCCATAACCTGGTCGGGTCAATTTCATCATGTCTTTTCGAGTCGATTTGAACCAACTTGCTTGATTCAAGTCGAGTTGTGTTGACATCGAGTCAATTTGATTCATATTCAAGTCAATTCTAGGAGCAATGATGTTGTTTCATACACTTGAGTTGGCATTCCCTAGCAACTTGTATAGGATACCAATCCGAAATCCTTTCATTAATACCATCACACATATGACCATATTACAAGAATCCTTTTGAAACAGAGAATTCACACCTTCATCACTCATATTTTTGAAAGATATCTAATTTCTTTCCAAACCCAGAATGTGTATCAAACTTGGAAGGGATCTTTTTCTCCCATCAAGCAGTGTTAGTCAGACACTTCCCCATTCTAAAATTATGGTTGTTGAGGCATCCCATAAGAACACATCACCCCCATCATACTATTCATATTCATAGAACCATTCTTTCTTTGGTTTCGTATGATAGGATTCTCCTGAGTTTATCAACCAAATATCTTGATCTAAGTGTGTATTGGTCAATGCCAGGTAAAAATCACCTCTTTTATTTGAGGTCATCTTTATCTCAGTCAACTTATTCTTGTGAGATCTAGAACTAAATTTTGTTTCCTTCAACTTACATTCCTTTTTATAATTCCCAACTTTACCACGTTTCCATCATATTCACTTCGATTGAACTGGGGATTTATATCTACCCTTTGAACTGAAATTTCTACTGGATAATATGCCTTTATCTCTATATACCGATCGACCTCTCACTACTAGATCATATTTGGTTGATCCTTCCATGTTCTTTATTCTCATTTCTTTTGAAAATAGAGAATAAAGCATGTCCTCTAGTGCTAGTGTGGTTGTATTTCTCCCAATATCCATGACTAATCTATCTTAAGAGTTTGGAAAAGAATATAATAGGTTGATACATTTCTCCTCATCAATGATATTTATATCCACAAAAGACAACTGGATTAACACAATGTTAAATTCATTTAATGCCCAGTCACTGAACTTCCATCACTCATCCTCATAAAATACATTTTATTTATGAGAAATAACTTATTTACCAGAAATTTTGATTGGTATAAGCTTCCCATCTTGTCCCATAGTTTCTTGTCAGAATCTTCACATGCGAAATTCAACAACATGAAATCTGCAAGACAAATTTGTATTGTACTTATTTCTTTTCTTTCAAGTTTCCCCCATTCTTCCATCGACATGCCTGCCAGCTGGGTACCTAGATAGACCATTGTCCATTGTTCTTGATGCATAATAATATCTTTCATTTTAAGCTTCCAAAGCTCAAAATTATGGCCATTGAATATTTCTCATTTTTTAAGGTAGACCTAAGCTCTGATACCACATGTCAACAAATGAAGAACACTTCCACACTAATCCTAGTAGAAGATAAGAAGAATTTAATCACGAAAGAAAATGACAAAAGAAATCACACAGTACACCAATAGTTTACCCTCGAAACCCTTAACTAAGAAAACCAACATTTCGTTGAGTGTTCTTCTCTTTTGTTGTCTTATTCATTCAAAAAAAAATGTTACATGTCTAGTCTTGGTCCACACCTAAGATACAATCAACATCATACCCTCTTGCATAGGAAAGAAAAACCCTGTAGTCAATTTGCCTTACATATGCATGACCAACAACCTATACTTACACATGCATTAACCTACAAAAGTGCATTCTATGATCACCTACAACAACAAACTTTTCATCTTTACAACACGCCTCCTTATAGGCTTTACAACAGGAAAAACCCTAAATATTTTCACCCAAAAAGGTTATAGATCCATGCATATCATTGGATACAAATCTCGCAAAACTATAGATTATGTTATAGTCGACTTCAAGTCCAATTTACTAGTTGACTACCAACCAACCTTCATTCGGGCTCTAGTTGGTCATCTCACGCCTTCACTTCGAGCTCTTGTTGGTTGAATTTTTGTTGATATACATGACTTAGACTTTACCCATCCGAATACATCTACCTTTGACCTGTTGTCGACCTACCTTGAATTCGACCGTTAGTTGATTCACCTTGACTAGAATTTCATTGCAAAGAATATAACAACCTGCCATATCCTCCATGTGGTCATGACTTCTTTGTTTTCTGCTGACACAAAATTGCAAGTCAATGTCGATCCGAAATTGATCGACTTCTTTTATTTTTCCTTATGTACAGCTAGTGATGGATTTTATAAAAATATTTTTATTTGTTGTGTTGCGTCTCTCAGTTGTTCCTCTTCTGGATTAAATTCAAAGTATTGCACAATTTTTTCTTTAATTTCAACCCAGTTTTATGTATGGCCACAAGATTCTTCAATCTTATGCCATTTATTTGATATTTCATATAATGTACTTGGAAACATATGGGGCCACACCCTTTCATATTTATATCCATTTTTTGAGCACTCATTTTCACGTCATTGAACATACTCTACTGGGTCATACCCAATTTTGAAGGTGGGAATATCCATCGATTTGGATAATTTCTTATCTCCAAATCGCTCAATGAAGTATGTCGACACAATCGTCCATGTTTGTAATCTGGGGGAATGTGTTTCTCACCATCTTGCATCTTGGCCTATGAAGGTTTCCACAAGGCTCTGCACCCTCCCTTGGTCTCCTATGGTTTTTTCTCCCTCCTTGACATCATTTAAAGCTGCATATCATTCATTGTATTGTAAGGGTTTTATTATTTTATTGTCGGTCAGTATAAGAGTTGGATATTGTCAAAAAAAATAACAATATACTTTTGGTACAACCTGGATTGAATAGCACATACTAAGATGATTTTTTGGAATTATTTCAATATACCATCAATATTTCGCATGTGCTTCATAATTCTCAATTTTCCAGTTATATAAGGCAGAGTCAAAATTATGCTCGAACGACATGGGGAATTCTCTCAAAATTTCTCCTTCTACAATTGGTTCTACATAATCTCTTTGTTCGTTGTTTATCTGGTACAGGAACCAAGCTTCTTGTTCCTCATCCCATGACTCTATCCACGGTTTTCCTTTCTTTTGGATCTAAAGGAATGATGATTTTCATCCCACTCCCTTTCAACTTGATTATATCTCTTTCAATAGAGATAGTTTCTTTCATTTATCGACCCGATGGTCGACCGACAAGTGTTGCATATGATGGAATTAATTTGACGAGGTTGATTACTTCGAATTTGACCAAAGTAAGTATTCCCATAATTTGAGTGTCTACATTTCTCAATATTCAAATCAGTTCTATTAATATTCGATCGACTAATTTAAGATAGTTCATCATTGTTTCTAGGACGATTCGACCCATTCATATCCATGTTTCTCTTGCAAAAATATTTACTTGATATCCAAAATCAACGAACATCTTATTTTCCATCATTCCCTCAATATCCAAGTCTACTCATGGATCGTAATATTTATGTTTAGAAGAGAGGTGCCTTGCATCCTTGGTTGGTCTCTGACCATCTTTGTAATCATGTAATATGTTGATATGGTCTAGCAATCATCCTACTATGTGTTGTTCTTTTAAGATCTCCACAAATTCTCAAATGGTGTCATCATTTCATCTTCCCGAGTTTTGTTGATTTTCTGTGGAATTCTTGAAGAAATTAATAGCTTTTGTCATGATTTTCTCTTCTTTGTCTGGATTTGGGAAGGTATTAGATTTCCTTCTTTGGTGATATTGTAGTGGAGTGTAAATATAGCTTCCTACACCCAAACTTGTAACAACATGTAATTTTTTTTATTTCATCATCTCCTCCTTGGATACTGCATGTAGTAGATTGACATTTTTCTTGTCATGATTTTGTCGAGTACTATTGTCCAGTCTTTTAAAGAGTGGTCTCCAATGCCATATATATTACAAAATTTCAAATCAATCCTATCTTTTATAGGGAAATATATATTGATGTGATCATCTTTCCATAATTTTAAATATTATGGTCGTCCAGAACCTCGACCTCGACCACCATATCCATGATGACCTCCTCGATCTTGAGCACGACCATACTAGTTGTCCCTTCGACCGTAATTTTTTGTTTGATCGGTGGTTTCTGCATGGTATATTTTTTGTACATTACTCTAATTCTTAGCGTTTAAATGGAATTCTGATGTTCAATGATAGGGAGATTCATAGATATGACACCACTTTTTTTTTTTCAAATTATGTGGACAATCTTGTACAATGTAATCAATCACACATTCACATATGTTACGATAATTTTGATCTTGTATTTGGTGAATGTCTTCTGTTGTCATGTGCTCAGTGAGGGGACAATTATCCTTTGTATGTCCTTCCATAAGTCATGTAGTACACCATACTTCATTCTGTCGTATAGATATATTTTTTCTTGTTTGTTTTAAATGTTCTATTTTTTCCTCAAGTATCTCTGTCGTTGAAGAAGTTGATGAGCCATCATCATCTAAATCGACTCGCTATGCTTTCTGTAAGGAATGTTCAAAGTGGATTATCTCATATAAGCATAGTGAAGAATGGATTCATGGTAGCAGCCCAACTACATACCACTGGGCCAAAAATATCTCGTTGATTGTTGTCAGAATTTGGATTTAGAGGTCTTTGAATCTTTTATCATACTCTCTTACCAACTCACCCAATCTTTCCTTTATTTCTTTTAAATTTTGGGCCGCTAGATGTGTAACTCTTGAATTTTAAAAAATGTTAAGAAGTTATTATTTATTTCTTCTTTTGAGTGAGTTTGATTTTCCATAAAGTTAATAAATCATATTAAAGAATGGTGCCACACAACAACTCCAACTTGTACCATTTGCTTGTCTTCATCTGTAATGTCAGCAACATCCCAAACATTTTCGCACACGAACCAATGGCATTTTGGGTCCTCCTTTCCTTCATAAATCAGGATGTGGTTAGATCCCATTTTGACTTTATTGTTAGGAATGCTTTCTTTTATTTCTATTTGAGACACCACAACTTTCAAGTTAGTTTTCGAATCCTATGTTAGTTTTTTTTTTCCTCCTTTATTGGATGGTACTCGAGAAACAATGTTTTCTTATTAAGTATAAATAATTCCTCCTTAGTTTGTGATATTTGATATTTGTATTCGACTAACCATCTCTCCCAAGGGTGTGTCACTTCACTACTACAATTAATTTCTTCTCTTGAAATTATATTTAGTAGGGGGGTTGAGTTAGTGAGATAATTTGTATAAGCATATTGTTAACTTCATTTTGTTCTGGCTCGAAAATGAGTGTGTATCATAGGTTTCCATGATCATCCATTCTGTACCATAATGTTGCATATTGGTCATCGATATGAAGTCTTTGTTGGAGAAATTCCCTTATTCGAGGGCGCATTTCTATTGCAGGAGAACTACATATAGTTGGTCCAGGTTCTTCATAGTTCATGATTTTCATTTCATCATCTAGTTGATGGATGTTCAGTTGTGTATCACTACTTATGTCGAGGGTAATCAAGGTTGTTGTTATTTCCATCTCTGGTCGATCTATTTATGACTTTGGCTTCTCACATGATCTATCAGGATGACCCTCCTTGATCATTTTTCTTTTTGACTTTTGGTTGTTCCATTGGTTACAAAGTTCTTCTATTTTATTTTTCCTTTTATCCCATACTAATTTATGAATATCTATGCACTTCTTATGTTCTTTCTTCCCTCTCGACAAAATTTAGGTTTGGAAAACACTACTTGAAATAGGCTTTCTTTATGACATCTCACATTTTCGACCAAACCCCATTTTTGACCCGAATTACTCAAGGTCAGTAGCGTTAGCCATGTTTATTTCTTCAAGAAATAGTCCCATGCTTCTCTTGTATCATTTCACTTTGCATCAATGAATCCTCCCCATTGTTCATCTCTTTCTTGGAAATTACTATTTGGTAATGATGTGTCTAGTCTGGGTCGGTATTCAACAATGTCACTGACTCCCTTGTTGAGGAGGAATTTATGAAGGAGTGTCAAAACTGTGAAAAAAAATCCTTCGTGACATTTAGTGTAAAATTTTTCTTTTGTTTTATCAAGAGACGTTCGATCTTCAATGGCTTGTTATGAAATATAGTCTTCAATAATTCTTTCCAGATATTCATGCAGATTCACTCTTCATTAGTTTGAAAATTTTAGTCCTAACTTCTCGTCGGTTGCTAGATTATGCATTACCCAACCTGTTAATGTCCTAGAACAAGGATTATAGGATAACTTCAAGGAATCTGTCATGTGTCTTTGAAAAAAACCACAATTGCGATTTTTCTAGTGAGAGGTTGTTCCTTCTTGTGTAATTTTTGATGTAATTCTCAATTTTTATCTCCCACCATTTTCATATGTCTTGTAGAGTTAGAATTTATGTAACTTTAAACATGCCCAATTGTAGTACTATTGGAAACAGAACCAATGTTGTAATCTAGAGAAAAGTAGAGAGATTTATTGGTAGATCCTTACATACATGTCATAGAATATACATACACACATAGAAGCATAGATGAATACATACGAAAGTAATGAGAGCCCAATTAACAATACTTTATTATATGATATGGAAGTATAGTATAACTTTATACAACCTCTCACATGAAGCTACTTGATCCTGTTGGCATGTTTACAAGAAGAGCGTGCTTGTCATTGATGGCAAGAACAGCAGGAATGATCACAAAAAGGCAGGCAAGGAAGAACATCAATGATCGAATGGCAAGATCGAAGTGTTGATCCAACTCCATTTCGGAGTTTTGGCTACCAGGATTTTAGATATCGAGAGTTAAAGTGTCAAAACGCTTCACCACAGGAAAACCAAAATCGCGAAATGCTAAATGCCGAAATCGCAAAATCTGGAGACAGTTTTGAATAATGGGATTTCAGATACCGGGAGTTGGGGATGTCAAAAACTCTTACTACAGGAGTCCCGAAGTCACGAAACCCAAAGTCGCAAAATGCGAAATCACGAAATGTCAAAGACTCCACACCGGAGGTTCGGATACCGGGAGTTGGAGATATCAAGGAGTCTCACGACAGGAATCCCAAAGTTCTGAAGTGAGAAAAGCCAAAAAGTTGAGTTGACTCCATTTCAGAGTTTCACAGACCGAGAGGTGGAGTTCTCAAGAACTCTCAGGTCAGGAATGTCGAAATCATGATGTGAGAAATCACCAAGAGATCTGGACAGTCGAATCATCTCGAGTGTGGACCATTGATCCAACTCCATTTCGGAGCCTCGGATACCAAGAGTTGGAAGAGTCCAGTGACGAGACTCTTTATCACAAGAGTCCTAAAGTGGCGAAATGTGAAACGCCGAAATCCTGAGTCAGGCACAAGGAAGGCCCGTGAAGTGTCAAATTCACGACAATATCTGGCCCATTGGGTCCATAGGACATGTGACGAAATATCATCATTTTTCCAACTGCAAAGTCAAAGGAACGGGGTTCCCTAACCTCTCGAACTCGCAATAGGAATTCGCGAGATGAAAAATCATGAAAGGCAGAAATGTGAAATGCCAAAATGATTGGAGCTAGTGCAACCAAGCTCCATTTCAGAGCTTCAGATACCGGGACATGGAGCATCAAGAAATCATCACCACAGGAACGTCGAAGTGCCGAAAAGTCAAATCGTGAAAGCACTATATGGATAAGTGCTCGGTCAACTCTCGTACTCACATGGTCAAAAAGTTGTGGAGAAAAGATTGAAACAACAAGCTCCATTTATGAGTTTCAAGGATCGGGACATGGAGAGTAACAAAATCTTTACCACTGGGATCCCGAAATGCCAAAGTGGGAAATGGAAAAATGAACGCAAGATTCAATGAAGCCAATTCAATGGTGTAGAAGAATTTGAATAAGACCGGAGGGCTACTATTGCACTTCACAGTGTAACTGCTAGAAACAAATGATGGTTTCTGCCAGAGGATGATATCGTCTATGACAGAGAATACGAAGAGTCTCAACTGCTAGATAAGATGAGGAATCTTGATATAACAGCCAATGATGATGGATGCGTGGGTGAAACCGCTAGAGAAGCTGAAGAGTTACCATGATGATCAGACAGAGCACTCACAATGGGAAGGAGATGAAGAATAGAGAGACACAATGTGGCACACAGAAGATGGGATAGCTGTGGAAGAGTAAGTGGAGAAAAAACCCCTATGTGGAGGAGATTAGGGGTGGAGAGGATGCAAGAGAAAGAAGGAGATTGCATGCACAAGGTGCACAGAGACTATAAGAATGTTGAACAAAGAAGAAATGAGGGTTGTTGTTGTTGGGAGTGATTGAGGTGTGAAGAAGGAGGTAGAGCGCAGTAGCAGAAATGTACAGAAGGGGAATGGTGCATTGAAGGGACATGGCAAGAGAGCATAAAAGGAAAAAGAACAGAAAGTGCAAGGAGTGTGAAGAAAACACTGATGTAGATAGAGCAACACAGTGTAGCAGAATAGTGATGAGACCGGTAAGCCATTGAAGAACTCTATATCACAGTAATAAGTCATAATAGCAAAGATTTATATTTCAGGGTGGTAGGGAGGTGCTAGGGAGGAGTTTTTTCCTTAGAGGTTCAAGTGGGTTCTTGAACAAAGGGAGTTGTAGCTTCCATCTAGTTACAACCGGAGAAACCAGGGTGGCAGGGTGGTGCAAGGGAGAACGATTGTTCTCTGTTACACAGTTTGGTGCCTATGTGACTGGAATTTGGTGCTTCCATCGAGTTGGTGCTGGAACACATAGGGAGTTGGCTCTTCCTTCTAGTGGGTGCTAGAGAAACGAAGGAGTTGGTGCTAGAGAATCTAGAGAGTTGGTGCTCTCAGCAAGTAGCATCTTGTAAAACTGAGGTTGTAGCCTCATTATGAGTTGGTGCTCATATGTATGATAATGTAAAGAATGTACATATTGCTTATCATATAAATAAGAAAAGGTTTTTACCCTTTATGGGTTTCCTCAGGAAATATTTGTCTTTGTGTATCTCATATGTGTGAATGATGTTGAATGGTCTATTTCTTACTTCCCTACATTATTGTGATTGTCATTGAGTGATCTGGAAAGAGTTTAAAATAAGTATTATTGTTTAAGCAAGGTTACAACTGATTCACCCCCCCCTCTCAGTTGTCCAACAATTGGTATCAGAGCCGACTCCTTTTATCTAAGGGTAGATCCTAGAGCTTAAACATGTCAAGCCATGAAGGAACTTCAAACAATAAGGCCCCTCTGTTCAATGGAACAAACTCTGCCTTCTGGAAATTTAGAATGAGAACCTACATAATGGCTTTAGGTGCAGATGTCTGGGATGTGGTAGATACTAGTTATGTAAAGCTAGTTGTACTAGCTAATAAGGATGACAAGCTAGAATTTAGCTTCAGCGCTAAGGCTATGAATGTTATCTTGAGTGGCCTTGCATAAGTAGAATTCGTAAAAGTTATGCACCTAGGAACTACCAAAGAAATGTGGGACAAACTCATTAGCAGTTATGAAGGTAATGAGAAGGTAAAGGACACCAAGCTTCAAACCTACAGAATACAGTTTGAACAGTTGAAGATGAAAGAAGATGAAACTGTTGGAAAATACTTTCCAAGAGTAGAAGAAATGGTAAATGCAATGAAAACACTTGGTGAAAAAATTGAGGAACCTTATTTAGTTCAGAAAATATTGAGATCTCTCCCAGATAGGTTCAATCCGAAGGCCTCTGCTATAGAAGAAATTCATGATCTAAAAACCTTGGAGTTTGATTAACTTCTAGGAACATTGACTTCATATGAAATGAGAATAGTTAAATATAAACCCACCTCCAGAGAAGCATCATTTAAGGCAGAAAAGAATGAGGATTTTGAGCCCGATAAAATTGAAGCAAAATTTGTGAAGAGACTGAAGAAGGGATCAGGCAAATACAAAGGTAAAATGCCTTTCAAATGTTTCAAATGTGGTAGGATAGGTCATTTTGCAAATAAATGTCCCCACAAAAGAGAGGATCAGACATGTGATGATGAGGAGAAGCACAAACACAAAAATTTCTTTAAAGAGAATAACTTTAAGAAGAAAAGTCTTTGCGTAAACAATGATGATGATGCTTCAAATGATGAAGAAAATGAATCCTCTATTGAAGATAAACTAAATGACTTCATACTTATGGCCAAAGAGTTTTATGATAATAAAATCACAGGAAGTGATGCTAATGAAGAAGAAGTTGCGGTTGACATGGGAGGAGAACTAATCAGTGCACTGGAAGAGATTGACAGACTAAGAATTAAGAATAGAAAGCAAAGACAATTGTTGATACAGTTCAAGAAAGACAGTAAAGAACCTGATGAAGACCTTGTCCTACTAAAAGTGGAATTAGAAGAGGCAAAGAAAATCGAAGACATTATGAAACAACAGTTATCAGAAAAGAAGGCAAGATGTGAAGCCTTAGAACAAGAAGTAGTGAAAACTAGGAAAGAGATGGAGAAGTTTCAAGCCTTATATAATTAGAATCTGTCAAGTATCAAAGCCTCAAAAGGATTAGCCACCATTGTGAATCAGCAAAGGAATCCAAAGCTGAAAACTTGTTTGGGTTATGAAGAGGGCTCAAGTAGTGGTAAGCCAAGAAACGAAGAACCAATCAAGTTTGTCAAATCTACCACCAATGACAACAACAAACCTGCAGAAACAGAGGAAGACAAGAAACCGCCCAGGACGAGTAAACAAAAAGGTGCCAGGACTGAATATGTAGAACAAAGAAATAGTGTTCTCCCTACTGAAAGATGTCATCGGCATGGAATAAATCAATTTGCTCAAAGAATACAACCATTTTCTAGGTACAAAGAATTTTACTATGGCTACTGTTTTTACTATTCTAACTTTGGTCACAAAGCTGTAAATTGTTCCTTAAGACTTGGACATGAGCAATTATAGTTTCAAAGGAATAAATACTTGCCACAACAAAGAATGATACAACCAAGTAACAAACCTTCACAGATTGCAAATTGCCAAATTAAGTTTAGAGACATGCAACTAACTAGGTCAAGAAATAATCAACAGTCAATAAGTAGACAACGTTGCAACAATAATTTTGACGTATTGAACAATGAGATTGAATGCTACATCTATCATAACTATGGACATAAATCTGTTGACTATTGATTAAGGAACTATGAACCAGATTTGAATTCCCTTGCTGAAAATGTCAAGGTGCGGAAAAAGAAAGAAAGTGAAAAATGTGGATTAGTGTTGTCTGCTCAAAGAAAAATGAACCCTTGGTATATAGATATTGTATTCTCCAAACATATGACAGGAGACAAAGGTAATTTTCTATCTCTAAGTGAAAGCAAATCAGGAAATACAACCTTTGGAAATGATGCTCCAGGTAAAATAAAGGGTAAAGGGATGGTGAGTTTAAGTAATGGAAAAGGAAAATCCCAAGATGTTCTACTTGTAGATGGGCTGAAACATAATCTGCTCAGTGTAAGTCAAATGTGTGACAGAGGATGTGAAGTGGTGTTCACGTCCAAGGACTGCAAGATAAAGTCTATAAACTTAGGAAAAGTGGTGGCCAAAGGCATAAGGACAAAAAATAATGTATATGTGCTGAAAGAAAATAGAGAAGAGTGTCATCTAAGAAAACATGATGAAAGTTGGTTATGGCATAGGAGACTTGGATATCTAAACTTTGACCACTTAATCAAACTCAAAAATCTTGAGGCAGTAAAAGATCTTCCGAGAATATCAAAGCCCCAAGATTCAATGTGTAAACCCTGCCAAGTAGGAAAGCTAACCAGGACACATTTTAAGTCCAAGAGCTTTACCTCAACAGAGAAACCACTCGAACTAGTTCATATGGATTTATGTGGACCATCAAGACAGGAAGGAATAGGGAAATAAAACTACTTGATGTTGATTATTGATGATTACTCCAGACTTACTTGGGTTTCCTTTCTTAAGGAAAAAGCTGAAGCTTTTGAGAAGTTTAAAATATTTAAGGCTTTAACTGAGACTCAAATAGACAAGAGTTTAAAGGCAGTAAGATCAGTCTGAGGAGCAGAGTTTATGTCAAGTGACTTCAAGGAATTCTGTGATAAGAATAGGATCAAGAGAGAATACACCATCCCAAGAACTCCACAACAAAATGGAGTAGTTGAGAGGCAAAACAGAACAGTGTAGGAAATGGCCAGGTCAATGATGAATGAGAAGAACATTGGTCAAACCTACTGGATAGAAGAAATACACACAACAGTCCATGTTCTTAACAAATCCCACCTCAGACCACAAAGTGACAAGACACCTTATGAACTGTGGTATGGGAGACCTACCTCAATCAAACACTTCAAAGTCTTTGGGAGTAAATGTTACATGAAGAATAATGATGAGAACCTTGGCAAATATGATGACAGGGATAATGAAGGTATCTTCTTAGGGTATTCTACAAACAACAAAGGATACAGATACTATAATAAGAATCTGCATAAAATGGTTGACTGTATTGATGTAAAAGTTGATGAGGGAATCCTAGCAAGAGAGGTGTATAGTAATGAGTCTTCTACAGAAGACACAACTAAAGTTGAAGATGAACAGGTCCAAGAATAAAAAAAAAAAGACTCTGAATCAGATGAAGACACGGATACTCAGATAGACTCAAATCAACAGACCACTTCAAATTCCTCCTCTAGAATCACTCAAAAGAATCATCCTGGATGTCAGATAATTGGTGAAAAAGACGAAGGAGTACAAACTAGGAGAAAGCTAATAAAAAACACCAAACAATCACATATAGCTTTCATATCCATGCTGGAACCCAATAATTTTAATGAAGCTAGCAAAGATGACCATTAGGTTAAAGAAATGAATGATGAACTTGATCAGATTGGGAAAAGCAATACGTGGGAGATGGTTCATAGACATGAAGGTAAAAATGTCATTGGCTCCAAATGGATATTTAAGAATAAATTGAATGAGCAGGGACAAGTTGTCAGGAACAAAGACAGAATGGTCTGTAAATGGTATGCTCAGATAGAAGGACTAGATTTTGATGAAACATTTGTGCCTGTAGCAAGATTAGAAGCTATCAGAATGTTTCTTTCCTATGCTTGTCATAAAAGGTTTAAAGTCTATCAAATGGATGTCAAGTCATCTTTTCTAAATGGAGATTTAAGTGAAGAAGTCTATATGGAACAACCAGAGGGTTTTGAACTGTCTGATACTCCTAACTTAGTATGCAAGCTGAAGAAAGATTTATATGGGTTAAAACAATCCCCTTGAGCCTGGTATCACAGACTGGATACATATCTCAAAGACAAAGGATTCAAGAGAGGAACAATTGATAACAATCTGTATATCAAAACAGAGGATAATGATCTATTCATTGTATTGGTCTATGTAGATGACATCATCTTCATATGTAATAAGGATTCGTTGGTACAATGGTTTGCTTCTGCCACGGAGTCTGAGTTGAAATGTCTATGATAGGTGAACTATCATTTTTTATTGGTCTGCAAATTACTTAGAGGTCTAAAGGGATGTTCATTTCTCAAGAAAAATATCTAAGAGAAATGTTGAAAATATTTCAAATGGAAGACTTTGAACCTGTGGGAACACCTATGGTTACTAGATGAAAATTAAGGATGATGACTCACCCGATGTTGATCAAAATTCATATAGATCAATAATTTATAGCCTACTGTACATCACAACATCTCGCCCAGACATAATGCATGTTGTTGGAATGGTAGGAAGATATCAATCTACACCTAAACAGAGTCATTTGCTAGCTGTCAAAAGGATATTCAGGTATTTGAAAGAAACAATGAATTATGGTCTATGGTATCCCAGAAATCAGAATTTCCAGTTAACTACTTATTCAAATGCAGATTGGGCAAACTGTGTTGATGAGAGAAAAAGCACCAGTGGAGGAGCATTCTTCCTGGGTGACTCATTAGTAGCATGGCTTAGTAAAAATCAAGGTTTCATTTCTTTATCAACTACAGAGGCAAAGTACATTGTTGTTTCTACCTGTTGCACTCAGATATTATGGATGATTCAGACACTTTTAAACTTGGAGGTAAAATACGTTGCACCAATCCCAATCCATTGTGATAACACTAGTGCCATCAGTGTGTCCAAGAATCCTATATTCCACTCCAAGACCAAGCATATTCCCATAAAATACCATTTTCTGAGAGAGAAGGTCACCAATCAAGTTGTTCAGGTCCATTACATTCCAACCACAAAAAAAATTGTAGATATCTTTACTAAACCCCTAGCCAAGACACCATTTGAATATCTCCGACAGAAGATGGGTGTCATCCCATCTCACACCTAAGAGAATCCATTCTGTTAGGGGGAGTAGGTATTGGTTGAACATCTAATACCTCCTAAACATACTACAACAACTCAGGGGGAGTGTGTTTTATTTGACATTGATGTCAAAGGGGGAGAAAAGGAGTGGTCTAGGCCGAATGCTACAGTTGGAGGTCCAAACAAATGAGTGTAGCCATTCAGGGTTGCCATCAATGCAAAGGGGGATATTGTTGGCATGTTTACAATAAGAGCATGCTTGTCATTGATGACAAGAATAGCAACAATGATGACAAAAGGGCAGGCAAGGAAAAACAACAGTGATCAAAAGGCAAGATCGAAGTGTTGATCCGACTCCATTTCGGAGTTTCGGCTATAGGGATTTCGGATACTAGGAGTTGAAGTGTCAAAACACTTCACCACAGGAAACCCAGAATCACGAAATGCGAAGCGTTGAAATCCTGAAAGAAGGAGACAGTTTCGGATAACAGGATTTTGGATATAGGGAGTTGGGGATGTCAAGAACTCTTACTATAGGAGTCTCAAAGTTGTGAAATGTCAAAGACTCCATACCGAAGGTTCGGATACCGGGACTTGGAGATGTCAAGGACTCTCATGACAAGAATCCCAAAGTTGCGAAGTGCGAAAAGCCGAAAAGTTGAGATGACTCCATTTCGAAGTTTCGCAGACCAGGAGGCAGAGTTGTCAAGAATTCTCACGTCAAGAATTATGAAATCACGATGTGATAAATCACGAAGAGATCTGGACCATCGAATCATATAGAGTGTGGATCATTGATTAGACTCCATTTCAGAGCCTCGGATAGTGGGAGTTGGAAGAGTCAACTGACGAGACTCTTCATCACAAGAATCCCAAAGCGGAGAAATGTGAAATGATGAAATCCTGAATCAGGCACAAGGAAGGCCAGTGAATTGTCAAATTCATGACAAGATTTGGAATGTTAGGTCCATAGGACATGTGGCGATAGATTGTCATTTCACCGACTGCAAAGTCAAAGGAATGAGGTTCCCTAACCTCTCGAACTCACAACAGGAATTCACGACATGCGAAATCGTGAAAGGCCGAAATGCGAAATGCCGAAATGATCGGAGCTAGTGCAACCAAGCTCCATTTCGGAGCTTCGGATACTGAGACATGGAGCATCAAGAACTCATTGCCATAGGAATGACGAAGTGCCAAAAAGAGAAATCGCGAAAGCACTATATCGATAAGCACTTGGTAACCTCTCATAGTCACATGGTCGAAGAGTTGTAGAGAAAATATTGAAGCGATAAGCTCCATTTCAGAGTTTCAGGAATCAGGACATGGAGAGGAATGAAATATTTACCATGAGGATCCCAAAATGATGAAGTGCGAAATGGTGAAATGAATGCAAGATTCAATGAAGTCAATTCAACGATGTAGAAGAATTTGAATAAGATCGGAGGGCTACTGTTGCACTTCACAATGTAACTTCTAGAAACAAATGATGGTTTCTTCCAGAGGATGAGCTCGTCTATCACAGAGAAGACGAAGAGTCTCAACTGCCAGAGAAGGTGAGAAATATCGATATAACACCCACTGATGATAGATGCATGGGTGAAACCACGAAAGAATATGAAGAGTTACCATGATGATCATACAAAGCACTCACAACGGGAAGGAGATGCAGAACAGAGAGACACAATGTGGCACACAGGAGATGGGATAGTTGTGAAAGAGTAAGTGGAGAAAACACCCCAATGTGGAGGAGATTAGGGGTGGAGAGGATGCAAGAGAAAGAGGCAGATTGCATGCACAAGGTGCACAAAGACTATAAGAATGTTGAACAAAGAAGAAATGAGGGTTGTTGTTGCTAGGAGTGATTGAGGTGTGAAGAAGGAGGCAGAGCACAACAATAGAAATTTACTGAAGGGGAATGGTGCATTGAAGGGACATGGCGAGAGAGCATAAAAGGAAAAAGAATAGAAAGCGCAAGGAGTGTGAAGAAGACATTGATGCAGACAGAGCAACAGAGTGTAGCAGAATAGTGATGAGACCAGTAAGCCATTGAAGAACTCTATATCATGGTAATAAGTCATAATAGAAAAGATTTATATTTCAGGGTGGTAGGGAGGTGCTAGGGAGGACTGTTTTCCTCAGAGGTTCAAGTGGGAGCTTGAACAAAGGGAGTTGTAGCTTCCATCTAGTTGGATCCAAAGAAACCAGGGTGGCAGGGTGGTGCAAGGGAGAACTATTGTTCTCTATTATACAGGTTGGTGTCTGTGTGACTGGAAGTTGGTTCTTCCATCTAGTTGGTGCTGGAACACTTAGGGAGTTAGTTCTTCCTTCTAGTGGGTGATAGAGAAACCAGGGAGTTGGTGCTTCCTTCTAGTTGGTGCTAGAGAATCCAGAGAGTTGGTGCTCTCAACAAGTAGCAGCTTGTAAAATAGAGGTTGTAGCCTCATTATGAGTTGGTGCTCATATGTATGATAATGTAAAGAATGTACAAATTACTTATCATATAAAGAAGAAGAGGTTTTTACCCTTTATGGGTTTCCTCAGGAAATATCTGTCTCTGTGTATCTCATATTTGTGAATGATGTTGAATGGTCTATTGCTTACTTCCCTGCATTATTGTGATTGTCATTGAGTGATTTGGAAAGAGTTTAAAATAAGTATTATTGTTTAAGAAAGGTTACAACTAATTCACCCCCCCCCCTTTCAGTTGTCCAATAGATCCTTCATGTGCTTGTCTATTTATACTCCTTTCAAGAAGTTCTAACTAGTTAACTGTCTGGGTCGTTTGGTTAACAAATACTTCACCCGACCTTTACTTCTAAATTCGATGGTTGACCAACTAATTATTAGTCGACCATCGGGTCTCGTTGATATAGTCGAATAGCCCCTACAACAACCTCCTATGATTATGGATGGAGATGAAAGTATTCATGTTCCATTAGTTGATGGTTTTACCCCATAATATTTGGACAAGTTATAGGAAGATGTCATTCTCGATAGAAGAATCATAACTTCATAATGAGGTGATGTGGAATATCTTTGAGTTCTTATTAAAGGTTTAAAACCAAGTAAATAAAAATGTATGGAGATTGGAAGATTGAGGGGACTCTATCCTCACCTAGTTTCTCAGTAATTAAAACTTTTGGTGGCCCAAAATGCCTGTAATGTGGAAGAATGATTCATGAATGCTCATAGAGGTCTAGAAATATCCATAACATCCACAGAGTTCCATACTCATTCATAAATGATCAAAATTATACCATCGCAAATTCTGTCCAAATCTCTGTCATTGCTTAGAGCTCGTCGTCATCTTTCCAACGACGTAAGCGACAAGTCAACCATAGTTCGTATGTGAAAGTTATGAGCAGTCAAATTTCAAGTCAAACTGGTAAAAGTCAAAGTCAAAGGGGTAAAAGGGAGACACATGGAAATACCATATAGATGGAATGGCCACACCCCAAGGTGCCACATGGGATAAACATACAGTGTTTGGGAAAATGAGTTGGCAGTTGACTGGGCAAGTCCATACATCCAGGTGGAGAAGTCATATATTGACACGTGGAAAGGATGAGACAATGAAAGGATGCCACGTGGAAAACTCCCATTGGCCTATAATGGCTAGTATATATTAGAGATTTGGGAGTCGATGAGGGTCAAACCCGTGACCTCCCAAAACCTTCACAAACCCTGATTTACCAACGTGTCATATATTTGGTTCTTAACATAACATGGAAACAATTGTATTTAAAATGGAGTATTGTATTGAATGGGGTTTAAAAGGGGGCTAGGGGCCTAGCCCTCGACCCCTATTTTTTAGTCATATGTTATATTACATAACCAACACCATAGTTCACTTGGGGGCTAACAAAATTATTTCACTGTAACCATATCACATATGGTTATAACCACACATAAAAAAAACTGCGGAATATGCCAAGGATCGCAAGGAATAAAACCCATGACCTACCTCTTTATATGCCACAATTTTAACTAACAAACCATATATATGGTTTGTTAAAACAAACCAACTAATTTATATTTAAAGCATGCAATGAAATTCAAACATTGGTTAAGTGGCACACCTTATTTAATGATGTGTGAACTGATATTGTACACACATTAATGTAGATTTTAGCTTCATAATTCATGATTGAGGGTGCCTAAGTTATCAGGATACACCGTAAAACATGTTGAAATGTACCTTGACAAAATTTCAAGAATTTTATACTCATTTTTCACATTTTTTTCTAGAAATCCAAATACTCACTCTGTTTATTCATTTGAGCAACATGTAAAAAGGTCATTGTAAATTGAAATCATTTTAGCATTAATAAAAAAAGGTCTCTATTTGAAGCGGACCCGGAAAGGTACCCCAAATTGGGTGAACTTCATTTTCCAACTTGTGTATGTGATTTCATTTTTGTTGTTCATTTCTAGATGAATTATTTTGCAAGTTATTTTATCATTAAAGTGGATTTGGTTAGATAATGTTTCACATGTAATTTGCATACAGTCAAGCAATCATTTTATTTTGAATATCAAGTAGATGTTTATTATGTATTAAAATATTAATAAGAATATAAGGATTTTCAGATAAAAAACATATGCACGTTCAAGGTCGGAAAAAATCCCAAGTATATATTATGTCAAGCATCACATAAGGAGACATGGGCCAGACAACTTGCAAGGGGAGCTAAGGAAAATAAAGCCACATTCATTTGACAAAGAAAATTAGAAAGGTGAATATGCAGAAGCATGGTTGATGGGAATGAGGAAATACTTCCAGTTGCATAACTACTCATCAAATGCATAAGCTAGAATTGTAGCCTACCACCTTCAAGGGAAGATATCTATATGGTGGGATTGATTGAAGCAGGTTAAACACCTTGATGAGAAAATAATTTATTGGAAGCAATTCAAGAAATATTTTCAGCAACAATACTTGTCAGAGAAATATTATGACAAGAAGATGCAAGAGCTCTTTGAACTCAAACTTGGGAACATGACCATGGATGGATGTGAGAAAAAAATCTTGGAACCTCTCAGGTATGTGAGATCCATCAGAAATGCGAAGTTCAAAATTTATAGGTTCCTAAGTGGACTTCCATCCTTCTAGAAGGATAAAATTGAATTTGATGATTCAAAGATTTTAGAAGAAGCCATAAGAAAGGCCAAGTATTTGTATGAGCAGAATAGAGAAAAGCCATCTTTCCAAAGGGCCTGGGATGACAAGAACAAAGGAAAGATGGATCAAAGGAAGAAAGGGTTCAAGCCACCATTCATAAAAAATTTATCTCAATCATATAAGCGAGGGAAACCATATCAAGACGATCAAATAATAATAGAATCCTTATGAAAGAGTCCAAGAAAATAACCCATAAAGTGTCGGGGATGTGAAGGAGATCACATGTATAAATATTTTCTTCATTGGGGAAATCAAATGAAGACATTTCATAGCATAAAAAAGGAGGAGACAATAGAGGACGTGGGAAAAAACATACCAAGGATCTAGGAAACCTTGGACAATAGACAAGCAAACTATCAATCCCACATGATTGAAGTGGAAGGTAAAAATGATAATCATCCCATATCTTTTTTAAT
>JZKD02S2169302.1:264117-296121 GCA_000966675.3 Picea glauca | reverse complement strand
TTTAAAATTTGCATATCCAGATGGGGATTTTGTTGTGTGCACGGATGCATGCAAGGAATGGTTCGGTGGAGTCCTTATGCAAAATGGACATGTGATTTGTTATGAGTCCAAAAAAATGAAGAAACATGAAATAAATTATGTCACACATGAATTAGAGTCAGGAGTCATAGTACACATCTTAAGAATGTGGAGGCATTACCTTATGGAAAAAAAAATTGAATTGAGGATAGACCATAGCGCTCTAAACTATTTGCTTGAACAACCAACATGAATGCTAGACAAACTAAATGGATGTGATTTCTTAGCCAATATAACTTTGATATCAATCGCATAAGAGGAAAAGAGAACAAGGTTGTTGATGCACTCTATAAAAGGGTGCATAAAATTCATGCTATATCCATTAGGATGTACATACATATTTGGAAGATAGAATTCTAGAAGTTGTATCAACAAACCGACATTATATGTAGGTTAAGGAAAGATTACAATATAATGATACATAACAAAAATATAAAGATTAAAAGATAGAAAATGATGGAATCTTCTTATTTTGGAACATAGTTTACATTCCCAATAACCAGGAGTTGATAAATTTAGTTCTAAATAAGATGCATAATGTGCCATATGCCAGACATATAGGATATCAAAGAACTATTTCAGTTGTAAGATGCTAATATTTTTGGCCTAGTATGAAGAAAGATGTCACTGATTATTTAACTAAATGCATGGAATGTCAGAAGGTAAAGGATGAGAATAAACATAAACATCCAATGGGATTGCTGCAACCATTTCCCCTTCCTGAATGGAAATGGGAAGTTGTTATTATCGATTTCATTACTAAATTTCCTAGGACAACCAAGAAACATGATTCCATCATGGTAGTGGTGGACAAACTCACAAAGGTTGCACATTTCATTTTGGTAAAAGTAACTCATAAAGAAGCCGATATTGTATAAATTTACATGAGAGAAATTTCTAGGATACATGGTGTTCCTAAGGAAATAGTGTCAGATCGAGATCCCAAGTTCACTTTCAATTTTTGGAGGGGGTTTATTAAGGAATTTGGGACAAATTTGAATTTTAGTACAATATATCACCCAGAGTTAGAGGGGAAGACGGATAATTAATCGAATAATTGAAGACATGTTGAGAATGTATGTGATAGACAAGCCTTCTAAGTGGGAGGACCATATCCTTTTAGTTGTTATTGCATACAACATTGGGTATCATGAATAATTGAAGATGATCTTGTTTGAATGATTATATGACAGAAAATGAAGCACACTATTACGTCGGGACAACCCAATAGACAGAGTCGTGTTTGGGATAGATTTGTTAAAGGAAATGGAAGAACATATGGTAAAAATTAGGCATAATTTGAAAGTTGCACAAGATCAGAAAAAAGGATATGTTGATAGAAAGGGAACAAATAGATAATTCCAAGTGGGAGAGGATGTGTTTTTAAAATTTAAAGCTACGAGAATCTCGTTGAAATTGGGAAGCTCCCTAAACTTGGCAGCGAGATATTGTGGTCCTTTTGAGCTATTATAAAATATAGGACCAATTGCATACATGTTATTATTACCAGCATCCATGATAATTCATAATGTGTTCCATGTGTCTTTATTAAAAAGGTATGTACCTACTCCTAATCATGTGATCTAGGTGGAACACGAAGGGGATTTCTGGGTGGAACCATTGTGCATCCTCGATTGCAAATTCGAAGGGCTCAGGAACAAATCCATCATCTCGGTAAAGGTTCAATGGACTTGTTACAGTTCTGAATATGTTGCATGGGAGCACGAAGAAGCCATGCGGGAAGCATACCCACAAATTTTTGAAAATTTTGAAGAAAATTGAATATACATTTGTACATAAGTGAATGAAGACTTCATTTTAGCAGCTAAAGTTCATGGAGCCACAACTTTGAAATTTCCTATCCAACCGATGTGTGGGTTGAGGGGAAAATAGAGTTCATGATTGGGATTGTTGTGTGAGTGATTAAATTGTAGAACTATCAAGTTGTGCAAATTACTCTGGTTATCTTAATTACATTCGTTGTGCAAATTACTCTGGTTATCTTAGTTAAATGTTACTTGTTGTGAGTAAAATGATGTATCCAAAACTCTATTTATGTGGTCGAATTTTGTTGCATGTTAATCAGCTGTTGCTATGCACAGTAAGAGTAATTATATTTAAGTTTTTAAGAAGTATAGACATCTACATGAGTTGGGTTGTCAAGCTGTCTGTTGTTTCTGCATTTGTATTTTGTATCAAAATTATTTTTCTTGATGTCGTTTTAGTAGTGACGTTCCCATCTAAGGGCTGGGTATGTTACAAAAAGGAAAAATATACCATATACATAGAAATAAATATAAGATTTTGTACATATTTAAGATAGATTTTAAGAAATTCCAGAGGAAAATTCTAACTCTTAAAACTAAAGAAAATAAAAATTAATGTTTAGGATAAGGTTATGAGATTTTCTAACTCTTAAAACTAAAGAAAATAAAAACTAAAGAAAATAAAAGTTAATGTTTAGGATAAGGTTATGAGATTTTCCTACTGTATCAACCCTTTTCAAAGGATTGATAGAAAAATGGATACTTGTGTGTAATTTACAACTCTATGCACCCTTTTTTGTTTTGGTAATATTTGTGTTGATGATGTTTTTTTAATCCGAAGGCTATTCAACTTAAATCCAATCGACCTGTTTGTTTCAGTATTTATATATCTCTATAACCCAGGTTGACTTTATGGCATTGCATTATGGCATGCAACTCTGCTTCAAAATATAAATTTCAATATTTTTTTGCATGCTTGAAATCCGTTTGTTTCAAAGGCGCGGGGATGCTTATGTGACCTCGACCTCTTTGGTTACCATGTGTAGCAGCAGGTATTGCCGATATCCCTCCTCCTGTCCATATCAGAAACACTGATACTTCATTCGCATGTTCAAAAGAAGAAAGAAACAAAGCGTCTCATTCACAAAAGAATGGCTCATTAGCTGAAAAGTGACAACACGACTCATTGGAATGGATGATTCACAATAAAATGCCTTATTTGGTCAGAAGCAATAGAATGGCTCACTCGACAATTGGAACATCTCATTTGCTCTGAAGCTATCAAAATTATCCTTCATGTGAAGACATTTTTTAAAACCTTCAAAAGCTATGATAAAATGTTCATTCCTTAACTATCTTATCCTTCACGTAAATAAATTTTGAAAAACCTTAAAAAGATTTTTGAAAAACCTTAAAAAGATGTGTGGTATGGATTAATAATAATTTAGTAGACATAAGAGATTAAGAGTCCATATAGAAATAAATTAACTATGAACAAATGTATGGTTACAACATATAAATATTAAAAAAAAATGTATGATGAATGATAAAATTATTAATTTCTTAATTTAATTAAAGCAAAAAGGGTAAAAAACAAATTATAATGTCTTTTATTTTTGTGTTTGAATTTGAAAAATGATGATATGGAAATTCTAAAAAGGTTAAAAAAACAAATTGTTAAAAAACCTATGTAATGTTTTTTATTTTTGTATTTGAATTTGAAAAAGAATGATATGAAAAGAGATTATGATAATGATATTATATAATATTATGAGATTTATTAGATTTAAAATATAATAAATCAATTGTAGATTTATTTTAACCTTATATTTATTAAACTTTAAGAGAGATTTGGATCAAATCTCTTGAAGAGCCAACCTCTTTTGAAGTGGAAAATTTGAAGAAGGATTGGCACTTTGAGAAATTTAACCCCTCTCCACCCCTAATAGATATGAGATCTTAAAATTGAGCTATGTTCATTAAAAAAAATACATATACACTCTTTCTTGACATAATTATTTCTATAGACACTTTACTAAGTACTATATTATTTAATAATGTATGCTTATTATTTTGAAAGATAGTATGATATAATTAGGTTATATATATATATATATAATTTTTATTGATTTTTATTTTCATAAAATTTGTACATATAAAACAAAGAATTAAATTTGTTGAGATGCAACTTTAACTAATCATTTTAATGTGTAAGAACTTTATTATGTTTAGTTTTATTTAGAGTAAAACTATTGGTATTTTGTTAATGCTAAAAAAATTACATGGAACTAGATATTGATCTATACTAATATGTTATTTAACACATCACATCGCAAACATGAAACTCATTAATCCATATTACAAAATTTAACAATTGATCATTGGAACAAATCAATCCATGTTCATTTCAATGATCAATTTAGAAGAAGTCACCATATGTCCTAAGTGATCTGAGTTCAAGGAATTGATTGAGAAATGACCATCAAACACTATGTATAAGGTTGACTAGATACCATCTCCATTAACATACTTGATCTTCCAACACACCACCTCACAAACATGGAATTCACTAGTGCATATTTCAATTTTAACAATTGGTGGAATAAATCAATCCATGTTTCATTTCAATGATCAATTTAGATGAAGTTATCATATTTCCTAAGTGATCCAATTTTAAGGATAGATGGAGAAATGACCCTCAAGAACTATGCATTGTTAAGAAATAGAACACAAGCAACACATAACAACTTGGAAGAAAAGGATTTAAGGAGTCTCATTCTCATTATAATATTTATTCCTATGATACAAATTAATATTACATGAAAGAAACAATCTCATAAACTACAAATTATTATGTTTCGTTTTATCAAGAGATAAGGATAGGAGGAAAAATATGATCTAATACACACTTAAGATAAAAACTATATAGTATAATGTAAACTACACAAAGGTGATGTAGGACGTCATGTTGGTTTTGGGAGTTATAAAATATCAATCCCCCCCACACATAAGTTCAAAAAATTATACCAACAACGAAGTAAGAACTAGTGCATGAATAATTATCATCTTAAATATGAAAATTTTCAGTTGATCCTTCGTGAAGATCTTCCTGAAAAACTGCCAAATTTGGATGTTGAAAACTCAAAGAATCTAGAAAATCCCATTGTGCAAATTTTAGGGACCTAAGTTTCCTAATCTCTCACGTAGATAGAATAATATTTTTTATATGTAAAAAAATCCTACATTACTAAATAAGGACTATATAATAATGAGAGGAAGTCTAATGTAAGAATACTTAATATAATCTTCTACTTCTAGAAAGATCTTCCTCTAGAATGTTATTTAGAAGATAGAATTAGTATAAATAGAAGCAAAAGGTGTGGGAAAATTTTGTATTGAGAATTATTGTAATAGAGATTTGTTGTACTAGAGGTTTCCCCCTCAAAGAGGAAAGTGAACTTGGATTTCTATCAATAAAGGTATCATTGTTGGTTTTCTTATTCTTTATGCTTTCTTGTTCTGTTGGTATTTGTTGCATTATTTCTCTTTCTACTTATTTTAATACATCTGGTACCTTAAAAGTGATATTAGAGCACTTTCCTTAGCAAAAATTGCGAGAATTTTTTTTCCAGGTTAGAGACATGTACTATCGACATGTTTAAAGCATCAATATCTTTCCTTGAGTGAGTAAAAGAACGACTAGAAAAGACTACATGCAGAAAATATAGATTGTTTCACGGGGTTACTCGAAACAAATGTTTCACCTTGTTGAAAACCTTTGTAAACCCTATTGGTACCCCTTTGACAAGTACCACATCAAATAGAATTTGTACATGACCTTCATTCCCACATACTGTTAGGTATATAGGTATTCCCCTAGGTCTCATGAAACAAAATCTAGATCAGTCGATCGGTTGCCTAACTACTATAATGACATTGAGAGCAACAATCAAGAAGATATTCTCCAGTACCTGAGTAATTGAATAGTATGATTAAGGGTACATTCGAGCCTCCTTAGTTGGTTCACAAAGATACTGGGTCGATTACTATTGCTTGACTCCACATGTATATCATAGAGATATACCACAACAAAAACCATCATCTGTAGGAACCCTAAAAACCCTAACGCTTGGGGATAAAATATAACAAGAAAGGAAAAAAAGGGATATTTGGTCGTGCAACCCTGCCTCCTACATTCTTGTTTTGAAATTCCTACAAAAATTTTCTTGTTAACAATTTGGGAATTTCATCACTACAATATTTTTATAGCCAGAGTATAACTTCATAGGAGTTAAAAAAAAATGAGTATAATGGCCCCACCAACATCCTTATTTAAGACCTATTTCACTGGATTCCTCTCTTCACCCTCATCATCATGGTACCTATCATTTTTAATTATTTTTTCCCATGGACCCATCTCTCCTTCCGAAGAACATTATTTTCCACCTATCCCATTGGGTTCCTATTGTTTACCTGAATGTAGTGGTATAGATTTTTGATGTTTTGGAGATTGCAGGAGGATATTTCCCTCCTAGATGACTTTTCTCATATGTGGAGAATATTCTGAAGGCAAGATATCCATTGAATAGATATTGAAAGACCCTAGAAGAGAAGTCGACCTAAGAGAATAAAGTAATAATGAAAAGACACATGTCTAGAGAAGAAGTTGGTCCTGTCTAGCGACCAGGAAGACTATAAATAGAGAACATCTTTGGATCATTTGTGGATCATTTGTTCACTCACTCACATAGTAGCTGCAACTACACAGTTTATTATTTCTCAGTATTTTTGTATCTCTCTCTTGTGCGCTACTCCTTGAGGAGGTGTGATACCTTAGTATGGTGTTGTTGTTGTAGCTCAAGTGGTCTTTCTGGTTAGGCTAGCACTTGTGCTAGGGTTTATTTGATTGAAAATTCTTTGTGAACATAATCTATTGATGGAAGGTTGTTGGGTTTTCCCCCCATTTGGCATTTTCCCAAGATAAATCTCTTGTGTTCTTTTTTGTCCCTTGTTTATGTTTCTACTACTTAGTACATGATATATATGTTAATGGTAATAAAGTAAAAGAAAAATAGTAACACTAATTCTCTATAAATAAGGAAAACCCAACATTGTATCATAGCTAATTACCTTAAGAACAATTTGACCAGTGGAAGGAAGATCTGTACAACAGAACCTTACAGCTACAATACTTTGTCAAGATCATTGAGAACTATCCCAAGGAAGTTGGGAATAACTCCTTCACACAGAAGTGTTCCCTAATCTAGTGCACCCCTTAAAACTCTTAGCGTGCAGTTTGTCGAAGTTTGAAAAATAGAGGTATTTTCAGTGCTAGGATTTCTACCAACAAAAATGTCAACCAGTATGAGAGTTGAGAATAGATTGGATGGAGAAAATAACTTCAGATCTTGGAAGCATAGAATACAACTCATTCTATAAGAGAATGAATTATTGGATCTCATGAAAAAGATGCTTCCAGAACCTGAAGACAAAGAAGCAAAGGAAAATTTCAAGAAGAATAAGGTCAAGGCCAAGAGGATCTTGACAGACTCAATCAAGGATCACCTGATATCCAATGTATCAGAACGAAAGACTATAAAGGAGATTTTTTATTTCCTAACCAAACTCTATGAAAGAAATAACACGATTCATAAGCTTACCCTATGGAATCAACTCAAAAATGTGACTTTGAACAAGTGAGAGATGATAATCAACTTGTTTACAAGGATCTCACAGATCAAAGACTGGTTAGCAACCATTGGAGATCCAATAGAAGATATTGAACTAGTAACCACTATGCTAAATGTTTTCCCTCCCTCTTGGGACCCATTTGTCTAAGGAATTTTTGCAAGAAGGAAGTTACCCAAGTTTGACAAGTTATGAGCATATTTCTCTCAAGAGGAATCTAAATTAATGTCCAAGAAACAAAAGGTAGATGATGAGGAAAACCAAGAACTTTGAGCACAAGTTAAGAAGAGAAAGGAATGCGAAGAAGGCAGTCCAAGGAAGTATAAGAAGACACAATGTAAGAGGGATATGCCAAAGGTTCAATGCTTCAATTGAGGAAATATGACACATTATGCCTCACAATGTCCTCACAAACATGAGAAGGAAAAGAAGAAGAAGCACCATGTACATGTAGCTGATGTTGAAGAAAACAAACCCAAAGATGAAGATTTTGTATTCATTTCATCACTCAATGGAACCATCAGTAAATGAAGTGATACCTGACTCATAGATAGTGCTTCTTCCAAGGATATGACCGGATTCATAAACTCTCTATCAAAATTAACAAAAAAGGACTCCTCACTTCAAGTGGTGCTTGGAGATGATTCCAAGCATACAATCAAAGGCATTAGAGAATCCTTATTACAAATTGACTCGGGTGACCCTCTTTCAATTAAAGATATACTATTTGTACAAGGCTTAAAGAATAATATTATATCTATTAAAGGTTTTAGGGTAGCTTTTGTGGATGGGAAAATGCTTCTATGGCCCAATAATTCAAGCATAAATAAATCCATTGTGATTTTTTTACTAAGAGGAAGGACTGTATAAGTTGAAGGGACACCAAGAAAAATCCCTTGTATACAATAGTGTTAGTTCCATTGAACTATGGCACTGAAGGATTTCTCACTTGAACTATAGATCATTACCAGTTTTGAGAAAAATAGTTACAGGTCTACCAGAAATCCTGGTAGACCATGACAGAGTATGAAAAAGTTGTGCACCTGGAAAGAATGTCAAAGGAATATTTACAGGAAGTGATAGCATATCCAACGTTATTTTGAACATCATACACTCTGATGTATGCAGATAGATGACAGTTCCATCACTTGGAAAATTTGTATATTATGTGTTGCTCATAAATGACTATTCTAGGAAGAAATGGATCTACTTCTTGAAAGAAAAAGATGAAGTCCTTAAAAGGTTTCAAGAGTTAAAGGATTTAGTTGAGAATCTCTATGAGAGGAATATTAAAGTTTTTAGATCTCACAATGGAGTTGAGTACACCTCAAAGGAGTTTAAATAATTTTTCCAAGAAGAAGGGATTAAGACGGAGCTTACAACTCCCTACAACCCCCAACATAACGGGGTTGTAGAAATGAAGAATAGATCCATCATAAAATCAAAAAAAGAGATGATACATGACCAGGGCCTACCCATGCACTTATGGGAAGAAGCATCTAGTAGAAATGTGTATGTGCATAACATAAGCCATCTTAAGATATTGGGGAAAAAGACACTTGAAGAAGTGTTCACCAAAAAGAAGCCATAAGTCATTCACTTGAGGAGTTTTGGTTTTATAGTGTTTATACATGTTCCCAAGGAAAGAGAATGAAATTGGAACCTTCAAGAAATAAGGGCACATTCGTTGGATACAGTGATACTTCGAAGGAATATAGAATTTACATTCCAGGGCAGAGACAGATCGAGATCAATCGGGATGTAACATTTGTCGAAGATGAAGCCTTAAAAAGATCAAGAAAATCTCACATAGATGAGGACCAAATAGAGAAAGAGCCTCCCAAAGATGTAGTCATGGTAGACTCTACACTTGAAGAAACTATCCCAGAAGTTCAAAATGATATGGTAGAGTCAAAAAGACCTGTTGATCTACTTGAAGAAGATTTGGCTACCAGGAAGAGACCAACTTGGCTTCATAACACCTTGTAGGAAGGTGAAGGACATGCAACTCCCAAAGGATCCCTTAGAGAGAGCAAGATACTACATAATTTTTCTAGCTATGTGGCACTAATGAGAAAGATCATTGATTCAGAACCTTCCACTTTTTAAGAAGTTGCTGAGAAGACAGAATGGAAGGATGCCATGATGGAGGAGTATCAATCCATCATGAAGAATGATGTATGGGAGGTCGTTCCAAGACCAGAAGGGAATTCAGTTGTGACTTCCAAATGGATCTACAAGATCAAGCATGTTGCATATGACAACATAGAGAAGTAAAAGGAAATGTTTGTGGCTAGAGGGTTCTCCCATAAAGACGGAGAAGACTATGACGAAACCTTTGCTCCTGTAGAAAAATAAACTTCCATTAGATCAATCATTGTGATTGCTTCAATAATGGGATGAAAATTACACCAGATGGACATAAAGAATGCTTTCTTGGATGGTGTAATAGAGGAATAAGTGTACATGTAATATCCACAAGGATTCATGATCCATGGGGAGGATTCCCATGTGTGCAGACTGAAGAAGGCATTGTACGAGATGAAACAAGCACCCACGGTGTGGTATGCCATGATAGATGGATATTTTATGAGCTTAGGATTTACCAATAGAGAGGAAAATCCTAACCTTTACTATAAGGTTGAGGATGGATTCCCATTGATCTTGGTTCTATATGTAGATGACCTGTTTCTAACAGAGGATGAGAATATCATTGATGGGTGTAAGAGGGAGCTTGCTTCAGAGTTTGAGATGAAGGATCTAGTTTTGATGCATTACTTCTTGGGATTGGAAGTGTGGTAGAGATCAGATGAGATTTTCCTTAACCAAGGAAAATATATTGTTGATATCCTAAAGAAATTTGGAATGATGGAATCCAAGTCCATGACCACACTTATGACAATAAATCTGAAGCTCTTGAGTTGAAATATTCATATTTGGTGAATCCCACTATGTACGGATAGTTGATTGGATCCTTGATGTACCTAGTTAACACCATGCTAGACACATTCTTTGTAGTAAATACCTTGAGTCAACACATGGTTTAACCTAGACATGAACATTGGATGGAAGAAAAGAATATGTTGAGGTACCTTCATGGTACTGTTGGATATGGATTGAGTTGTGTCTCAAGTGGAGATGTGAATCTCTAGGGATATACAGATTTTGACTAGGCAAGGAGTGTAGTGGATTAAAAGGGTATTTATGGATGTTGTTTTAGTCTGGGATCAGGCATGATCTCATAGTTGGGAAGGAACTAGACATCAGTGGCACTCAATACATAAAAAGTAGAGTATATCACAAAAATATTTGTAATCCATGAAGCAATGTGGCTCTGGAATTTGCTAGACGATATATTTGATCGAGAATTGGAGCCACCTTTGATACATTGTGACAATCAAAGTTACATGAAGCTTACAAAGAACCATGTATTCCATGATAGGTCTAAGCATATAGAGATCAAATATCACTACATCTGGGACATTGTGCAAAGAGGAGCTGTGGAGATCTGGTACATATCCATGGATGAGAAGATAACATACATTCTCACCAAGCCCTTGTCAAGTGTGAAGTATGAGTACTTCAGGGATAAGATTGGAGTGTTTATGAATATCCACCCTTGTTGAGATGAAGGTGTGTTGTTTATTCTCATGCCTACTAACTCCTCTAGCCAAGTGTTCCCTGGATCAGTCACGTGAGGTGATTGAGGGGGTAATGTAATGTCTAACCTACTGAGAGAAGAAACATCACACACATAGTTGTAAGACTATGGTAGGGGTTGTGTGAATCTAGAAAATAATTGTGTGCTACCTCGGTGGATGTGTTCCATTGGCGAAGGATGTGTGACTCTGAGGAGTATTTGTGTGCTAATTCAGTGAATGTGTTCCACTGGTGAAGGTTGTGTGACTCTGGATAGTAGTTGTGTACTACTTCAGTGGATGTGTTCCATAGACAAAAGTTATTTGACACTGGACAACAACCGTGTGCTACGTTTTTGGTCGAGTACCACAAGCAAAGACTATTTATCTCTAGACAGTAGTTGTGTGCTACAATAGTGGATGTGTTCCACTAACAGTGGATGTGTTCCACTGGTAGTGACTATGTGTGACTGGACAATAGTTGTGTACTACTTGGAAGAAATTGTGATCTATTGGATGACATTGTAGTAGCTTTGTGCTACTAGATGATTTTCATGGAGATTATCAGATCGTTTGGATTTAGATGTCTATGCTAGCGCTTGATCGCAGAGACTTTTCCTAATGATTCAAGCTACCGAAGGTATTGTAGTAGCCATGTGCATGCTAGAAGATTGCAGAGTAGTCAGTGGAATACCAGATCAAGACATCGTGAAAGATTCCTCCCTATCTAAGAGGGAGTGTTGATGTTTTGGTAGCTATGAGAGGATCTTTCCCTCCTATATGACCTTTCTTATATGCAAATAATATTCGGTAAGAAAGCGATCCATTGAACAGATATGGAAATACCCTAGAAGAGAAGTCAACCCAGTAGAATAAAGTAAAAATGAAAAGACACCCGCCCAAAGAATAAGTCAGCCTAGTCTAATGGCCAGGAAGACTATAAATAGAGAACGTCTTGGCTCATTTGTTCACTCACTCACACTCTCCCAGCTACACAGAAGTAAGGTGCAAGTTTGGAGGAGGTGATGCAGTAGTTACAACTACACAGTTTATTATTTCTCAGTCTTTTGGTATGTCTCTCCTGTGCACTACTCCTTGAGGAGGTCTGTGACCTTTGTAGGGTGCTTCTATTGTAGATGAGGTGGTATTTATGGTTAATATATCACTTATGCTAGGTTTTATCTAATTGGACTTTCTTTTTGAACAAAATATGTCTAAGGAAGGTTGTTCGGTTTTTCCCCCATTTGGGGTTTTCTCAGGATAAATCTCTTTTGTTCTTTTTTGTTTCTTGTTTATGTTGCTACTACTCAATAGATGATATATATGTTAATGGTAATTAATTAAAATAACACTAGTAACATTAATGCTCTGTAAATAAGGAAAATCCAACATATATCACTTATCATCCCCTTTGCAGTGGACCCACACCCCCTACTTCCCAAATGGCCACCACTCCCAACCAAAACCTACAAGATGAAACCAAATAGAACAATGAGAAAATACATAAAGTAGGTTCTGACATTGCTTCCATCAATTCCAAATTTAAATATTCTAGGACCAAGTCAGGAATAAATTTGAATCCATTGATAACAAATTCATGGGTGAATTTTTCTCCATCAAATCCACTCTCAACCAATTGTTGAGTTGATCCTAATGCCATCCCTTCTCTGTTAAACCTTCACACTTATATGGTGTTGAATCCTCTCATACTACGACCTTTCATTCCAACTCCTTTCATCATGGCCCCCATATTCCCATAGTTATGATCCATAAATTTTATATATTAGATCCACATGGGCTAGGTCACACAAATGGAGCATTATTTTCAGTGCACAAAATTATTGATGAGCTGGCCAAATTTCATTATGGTGTTTTCTATCTAGATCTTGAACGCTGGAAATGATGGATGTGATGTAAAAATGTACGCTAAGGGTATGTTTCTTGGAGACAGTTTGTCGTAGATCTTTATGAATGATTTGACACAAACACCCACCATTTAGGTCATTTGACCAAGTTGAAAGAGTTTGAAACAATGGAAGACTTTATGATAGACTTTGAGCACCTGTATTTCATAACGGAGGGAATATATGATGCCTTCTTCAAGAAATCCTTTATCAGTGGCCTAAAATAATAAAATTTTTCCCAGGTCATCATGGCTCACCCCCAGACTTGGTTGGAAGCTTCTAAATGAACCAAGGAAGAAGAACAAAGTGTCTCCTCCCAAAATAGAAAACCCTCCTCTATTCCTTGCCCTATACCTACCAAACTTTCCCCTCCCACTACTCTTCTCAAGATCTATAAATTAATTAGGGAAGAAATGAATAAACACCAACTCAAGGGCCTTTTTCTCTAATTGTGATGATAAATATTTTTCGGGGCACAAGTGCAAAGAACATAATCTTTTCATGGCTATTTATGAGGATGTTTCTGATGAGGATGTTGATGTTTCCTGTGTTGAAGAAATAACCCAGGCATATGGTCCTACTCTACCCCCTGACCATCCTGAAGTTGAAATTCTAATTTCATTGATCTCCCTTAATGATTTCTCTACTCCCCAAAACCTCAAGTTGATTGGCTACACTAGACATTAGAAAGTCATCATCCTATTGGTAGTGGAAACATCGATAATTTTATTCATCACCTCATTTATGAATAAGTCAATTGTTATATCCCTATAGTCAAGAATTGTTAGGTCACTATTTTCAATGGTGGTTCCACGAAATGTGGGGTTCATTTTTAAAATGTGCAACTACAAATTGGTTAGAACCACTTGAAATATCATATGTTTACAATAGAAATGGGCAGTTGTGACATAGTGATCAATGTTTAATTTTTATTCATTCTTGGTTCCATTACCATGGATTTAAATATCTCACATTACAATTTCAACAAGAGTTACAATATTATAAGTTCCAAGGAATCACAACAGGCTCACCTGATATCACAAGCTCCCACCGAATGGAAAAACTACTAAAAAATGGTCATTCTTTCATTCTTTCCCTACTCCATTCTATTCAAGTTGTTGAGACAACCTCTATGTATCCTAAACTCCAATCTATACTCTCCCAACAATAAGATATTTTTAACACACCCCATGGGATTCCTTGTTCCGGCAGCATCCATGATCATTCCATTCCTCTAGTCCCAAGTAGTCTTCTCCCAATGTTCACCCTTACTGTCATCCCTTTGTCTAAAAAAATGAAATTAAGAAAATTTTTCAAGAATTTATACAAGTGGGTGTTATCAATCCAAGCACCAATCAATATTATTTTCTAGTAGTGATGGTACTCAATAAAGAAGGAACTCGATGCATGTGTCCCAATTTTCATTCCCTTAATAAAATTGCAATCAAGAACAAATTTCCCCTCCATATCATTGATGACCTTTTGGATGAATTGAGTGTTTCTCAGTACTTTACCAAACTTGATCTTTGTTTTGGCTACCACCAGATATGTACGAACAAACAAGACATTTCCAATACTTCATTTTGAACTCATGCAGGTCACTATGAGTTCTTGATCATGCCCTTTGGATGTGTGATGCTCCATCCACATTTCAGAGTCTCATGAATCATGTGTTTCATTCCTTCCTCTATAAGTTTTTCCTATTTCTTGTTGATGATGTTCTCGTCTATAGTAAAACTTGGTAATCCCATCTCTCCCATATGGGTCAATTTCTCCATCTACTATCTCAACACCAACTTTTTCTCAAATGGTCTAAATGTGTTTTTGGATCCTCTAAAGTTGAGCACCTTGGTCATATTGTAAGAAATGATGGTCTACGGGTGGATCCTAAGAAAATTGAAGATATGAAGGATTGGATTCACCCTAAAATTATTAAAATATTTCATGATTTCTTTGGTTTAATGGGATATCATCATAAGTTTGTTTAGAATTATGGAAAACATTTCACTCCTCTCACTTCTCTCCATAAAAAGAATGAATTCATTTGGATGCCCAAATTTTATCACTCCTTCCAGACCTTGAAATATGCTATGTGCACAACTCCCATCCTTTCACTACCCAAATTCACTAAGACTTTTTTCTTGGAATGTGATGCATCTAAAAAAGGAATTGGGGTAGTCCTCATTGAAGAGGGAAGTCCCTTGGATTTCCCTAGAAAACAGATTTTAGAGTGACATTTGGGCCTATTATTCTATGAAGATGAAATTATGGCTATTATTGTTAGAGTGGATCTATGGAATCCTTATCTATTGGGAAAACACTTCAATATTAAAATTAACCATCATAGACTCATGTATATTCTGGAACAAAGAATCTCCTTGCAGAGAAACAAAAATGGGTTACCAAGTTGTTTGGGTATGATTATGATATCATTTACAATAAGGGAAAATAAAATGTTGTTTCTAATGCTCTTTCTAGGAAATATGAAGATGAAGGGTCGCTCTTTTCTGTCTCTTTCATTATATCCAATTGGATTCAAACAACTATCTAGGAATGATTTCCAGATCCCAAACTTTATAGCTCAATTCAACAATTGCAACATGATCCTCAATATTCTCCTTTCTACTCTTAGCATAATGAGAAGATTCGTTATAAAGGTCACTTGTATTTCAGCAAGAACTCGATCCTTAAATCCACGGTGCTCTTTGATACTCACTCTTCTCCCACAGTTGGGAATTCAATTTTTTCCAAAACATATGAATGGGTCAAACATTCTTTTTTCTGGGAAGATATGAAATAGTACATGCACACCTTTATGGATAAACGTGATACATGTCAATGCAATAAGGGAAAAACTATCAAATCTCCATGCACACTCCAATTTCTCCCAATTCCACTTACTGTTTGGATGGATATTTCTATGAAATTCATTGTGGGCTCACCTAAATCGAGAAATAAATATTCTATCATGGTTGTAATAGATTGTATTTCCAAGTATGCTCATGTTTGTGATCTTCAACACCTATTCACAAAATCCAAAGTGGCTCAAATTTTCATAGACAATGTCTTCAAAATACACGGAATGACTCATTCTATTGTATCCAAACATGATTAAAATTTCACTAGCAATTTTTTGCAAGAGCTTTTTAGGCTACAAGGAATTCAATTGCATCTCAAAACCTTCTATCATCCCCAAAACAATGGGCAAACTAAATTTCTCAACAATTTTTTGGAAACATTTTTGAGGTGTTTTGTCTCTAACCAACAAACTTAGTGGGATCAGTGGTTACCCTTGGTTGAATAGTGGTATAACACCTCTTACCATACTGCCACTCTTATGAGTCCCTTTGAAGAAGTCTATAGGAAAAATCCACCGACAGTTATCTAATACATGATGAGTGTCTCCAAAGTTTAGGAGGTTGAGAACTCTCTTACATTCCATGTGACCATTCTTTGTACCCTTAAAGAAAATTTGGTCATGGATCAAAATCGCATAAAGCAACAAGTAGATCAAGTTCATTCAGAACATCAATTTGTTGAAGGGGACTAGGCATTTCTTTATATGAAAACTTATAAGAAAAATTCACTCAAATATAAACACTCTCATAAACTCACCACAAGTTCTATGGTCCTTATTCAATTCTAAAGTGAGTGGAGCATGTGGCCTACTAGTTAGCTCTTCCTAATCATTTTAAGGTCCGTCTTGTTTTCCATGTATCATGTTTAAAGAAAGTGATTGGAACTAAATGTTAGACTCAAACCAATCTCCCTGAGTTGGATGAAGAATGATCCATTTGGTTGTACCCACAATCCGTCTTGGACAAGCGTGATTGTTGTCTCCATCAGTGCCTCATCAAAGAAGTTTTAGTTTATTTGAAGGATACACCACTTGAATATGCCACTTGAGAGTTGGCTACCATTCTGTAGCAATTTTCCATCTCAAGCCTTTAGGACAAGTATTTTTTCAAGGGGGTACGAATGTAAGAGACCTAACCTCCCTAACCCCTCACATAAATAGAACAATATATTTTCTATGTGACAAATGACGAAATTAGTAAATAAGGCCTAAATAATAATGTGAACAAGTCTAATTTAAAAAGACTTCATAAAATCTTCTACTTCTAGACATATCTTTCTACAAAATGTTCTTTAGAAGATAGAATTAGTATAAATATAAGTAGAAGGTGTGGGAATTTTTTTCTTGAAAATTATTGTAATAGAGCTCTGTTGTGCTGGATTTTCCCCTCTCGAAGAGGCAAGTGAACATGGATTTCTATCAATAAAAGTATCATTTTTAATATTGTTATTCTCTATACTTTATTGTTATGTTGATATTTATTGCATTAATTTTTTTCTTCTTATTATAATACATTTGATACCTTACCTTATCTAAAGGAACATAATTCTTGTGCTGTATATTTGATGTACCTATAATTAAAAATGATCGACGTACCACTAAAAATTGTGAATACATCTTATTATTTTAATTTTTTTTTTAATTCTTGAGGCATAATGATGGCTTTCATTAATCCATCATACCATTACAAGTTTGATCGTAGGAAATAGTAACCGTTTCCTTTTAATCTAGAGATTTCAATAAGTGAATACCTATCCTTTTATTTAAACAAAATAATCATCCCTTTGGAATAGTTGATATGTGGTGTTATTTATATAAATATTAAAAATTTGATTTAAAAATTAAATTATTGCCTTTGGGATGGTTGAAATGGGTGGTCATTTCGTCAAAATTTATAATAATATAAATTATAAAATATTATAAAATTTAGAAATATTATTAAAATAACATAAAATTATTATTAAGAAAACTATTTATCTTATTTATTTTCATATTTAATAATCTTTCAGCTATAAGTCTAATTGATATTAGACTTTTATTTATGGGAAAATGATTAAAACCATTAATACTGGACATTTATCTATGCGCACATAAGTGAAACCATAAAGATGTGTTATAATTGATGACAAAGCATGTTCATATAAGGCAAGCAACATGCTCTCAATGAAGGATGAAGATAGACTCTCAGTTGAGAGATACACTTTGAATCAATAAATGAGATATACTTTAAAGTGATAGTTTGATAATATGATAAAAATATTTTAGTTCAGAGAGTGAAACCATCTTTTAGTTGAAAGTTAAACTCTCAACTAGGATTTTTTTTTATATAAAGAAAAGTCGGTAAGACTTATTTGAACTCTTTTGAAAGAAAAACACTGCCTCTACCCCACTTGTGAATTTGGTTTCTCTCGCTTCAGCTACAAACCCTTCTTCCTCTGCACATTCAATCCCTTCTCCCACTCCACCTACTATTTTGATTTCTCTCACTCCACTTACAAACTAAACCCGTGAATTGAGAAACATTTTCTCAATGTTGTGTTGTAGATGAACATGGAAAAAACACAAATATTAAATTGAAGGGAATTGAGAGATGGGAGATACATTTGGGGTTATTTTTTATTATTTTTCAATCGAACATAATTTTTTCAATCCTTACATGGTTCTACTAAATTGTTCTTGTTCATAAATTATTACCATTGTATTCTTTTAACAAATACCCCTTAAATTCCATTTTTCTTGTTGGGAAGCCACATAAGAATGTCCTAATAGGAGAATAATAGGAAGCATAAATATACAATTACTATTGGGGAATATTTGACATTGAAATTGAGCTAGTTAGAACAAGGAAAAATGACCTTAACAAAAATACAAAACCACCATGCATTGGTATATAAAACGATCCATAAATATAATTGGAGAAAAAAACATTTAATAAGAAAACCTACAATCTAGAAACATAGATGAATCCCTAACTTGCCTTCATAAATTAATGGGCCTCACTATCAGATAGAAAATAACATGACACCAAGATGTGAGGAAATAAATGGAAACTAATACATCTAAAGAATTAGGTTTGAATAGGATGCACAATGGAAATTAAATGTGCAAACTAGAAGAAAAAGGAACCCTCGACAAAAACTACAACAGATATTAAAAACTGCAAACAACCCTCCAAAAAATCTCTCACCCCTTTTGGCCTCTTCTATTTCCTATGTATAATCTCCTTGGAAACCACATACCTGTAGAATTATTGTGATGATAACTACAATACATTTGATGTCTTGAAAGAAAAATCCTAGATAGGAAGACGATTGTGAATGATTTCATGAACATTGATTTCTTAATTTCAAAGGAAATTAGTTAATGAGAGTGAGTTGGTAGTTGAACACCCAACGACCCACAATGAATAAAATTATGGAGGGTTAGTTGGATAGAAGAAGATGATTAGTGAGGATTACCATCTCATGTTCCTTGATTGAGCTAAACCCTTTTGATGGAAGGAATATGGAGAATAGATAAAGAGCCTTCAAGGGGGAATAGGAAAAGAAATGCATAGGTGAATGTTGGAGAATATATTTGGGAGACTCTAGGTGAGGAGAATACACAAGAATAGAATATAGAGAGAAGAGAAAGAGTTTGTGTTGATGACAGATAACTCAAACCCAAATGGATCTAAGAGGGTTGCAAGCTTTATGGGTGCATATTAATGGAGACGACTCCCATGTGTTGTGATAAAATTTTGGGTGGAAAAGCATCAAAGAAACCTCATGGAGGCCATCGGCATGGTGGTTTTATGGGGGGGGATGATTGTCAATGGATTTCTATGAAGGAGAGTGGCCTTCACATTATGAAAAGTTGATCTGAGAAATTGAATATTGCCTGACCTTGCACGGGGGTGACCAATTAAAAAATGAACTATTACAATTGAGCCTATGGTTGAGTGGAAAGCACTCACCCTTAGTCAATTGGTATGGCTTATACTTTATGAAAATATAAGTGTCTTATTATGTTGTGTGTATTGAATATCTGATTGAATTGTTATTTTATTTCCTTCCTGAATTGTATGGATTTATAAGCATAATGAATGAATACATACCTTGAGATCTCCTTCTTATATTACTTAAATGACAATAGTGAGTATCTCTTGCTTATGTGAAAAAGTAATTTGAAATAAATGGTATAAACCATGTAAATGGGCATCAACTATCTACGTGTAGAAATGGAATTTATAGGTCATAGACCCGACCTTGAGGGGAAGGAATTACAGATCATAGACTAAGGTTTAATGCAATGAATTGTCAATAATCTGAGTGATCAGGATCACTGAGACCCGAAGTTTCCTTAAAAGAATTCTCAATTGTGGAACTTTAATGTGGAAATGACGCAGTCGCTCCCTTGGGTACGTCCCCTCTCACAAGATCTTCTCTTTTCTCAGCCCGAAGAACGCCAGGGTTCTTCTATTTCCCGATTGAGAAATCCGCACCCACAGATCTATCGCGTACGATCCCCTTTCTTTGACTTATCGGAGAATCGGAACTCGCGACTTCGCGAGTTCAAAGGTCAGGGGTCGGGTGTAAATCTTACGAGTCCTCGAATGCCGATATGAATCAATGCTAACCTCACCCTTCTCCTATCTCGACTCCTTCTATCACGTCTTCACTACTTGCGATATCAAGTACTCGGTTCCCAGACTCCCGAGTCCCGATATGTCGAAACTCCAATGAGCTTGCGGCTTCGACTTTTCAACGGTATCGTCTCTCCGTCGGGACTTCTTCTCTATCATGACTTCACCACTCGCGATATCGAATGCTTTGGTTTACCGACTTTCGATACCCGATGTGTCGAAACTTCGACACACATGTGTGAGTTGACCTTTCAACGTCCTGTCACCTCTATCGGAAATTCGGGGTTCGCGATTTAGCGAATTCTGATGTAGTGAATTCGGAGCTTCTCGCTACAAAACCCTGATGGCTTGTGCCACCTGTCCTCTACTCGCCGACTCCGCTGTGGCCCACTCTAATTTCGTAACCGTCGGGATATCGCGTATCGCTATATCGCGATTTCCGTTGCAATCGTTTGAAGTTTCAACTTACGAAACCTCGATACACGATGTACGTGTAGATCCAACAGCTTCTGTGGCTTGGATCAATGGCGCTGCCCTCCTGAGATTTTAACCTTTCGGGAGTATGTCGCCGTATCTTCCCTGCACCTTTGCAAGATCTAACGACCCTTGGAACTTCGCAAAATCTCCTCGAAAATTTCGTCCGTTCGTTCTTCCTTATGCAATCCACGAAATGAAGAAGTGTCTCCCCATGAGACTCATTCACCTGCTCACAAACCTATGACGCTTCCCTCGGACTTTCAGTAGAAGCTTCCCTGCGCTTATCCTTCAATGAATTCAAAGGCCTACTCCTCCTGAGCTTGTCCATGAATTCAAGTCTCTTAGAAAAAGAGAACTCTTTGTGGCACTCCTTGCGGCAACCCTTCAACCTCGACTGAGTGTTGAAATCTTTCGACTCTGCGCACTCCTGCAGCAGAAATATCTTAACCCTTCAGTCAGGTTCGCAACCCTGAGACTTTTACTTGGCCTACGCACTCCTTGCATGGCACTGTTCCTAACTGCACCTTCGAGAAAAATGAGAACAAAAGCTATCTCTAGCTGAACCCTTCTGTCAACGCACCCCTTGCGAACAATTCGACTGCACTCCTTGCAGGAATCCTCTGGTGCAGATAGAGAAACAATTGAAACTCATTCACTCTTCCTTCCAGACTTCCGTTCCACCATGAAATCACATACACAACATATAAAAGCAAATTTATAACAGGAAGTAAACATTCATGAGCATATCAACATCAATACACAGAGAACAACACAAACCATGAATTTGAATCAAAGCTTTCTTCTATTAATTCAAATGTCTGTACATGGGTGTTCTTTACATAGCTCTCTACATACTCTTCTCTTCTAAATGCTCTAGCTAATGTTACCATGATACAATGAGGGTGTCTATATCCGTTTTCCCTCTTGTTCTCTAAAGCTATCAAATCTAGAATTAAATATTCTATCTACTTTACATTAACTATCTTAAACGCCTCATCTACCTAAGGATGAGAGAAATCCGCTCAAGGTCCATTTACAATGTACAAGTGCGCCTTCATAAATGGCTTCATTTAAGATCGCGCAACAATCTCAAATCATTTTCAAAATTTTTGCTAGCTTGTCCAGCTGTCCTTTGCTTCCGTGCTGGCTCACTTGATATGATGGCGATGCTCTTGCATCATACTCCTCGGCTGGAAAAATTTCATGGGCTCCTGTCCATGAGCTCTTGCACGGTATGTCCATGCTTCTGTATTTCTGCTTGTGTTTCCCAGCTGGCATCTTCCACTAGATGATTCTTCCATTTGACCAGATACTCATAGTATTCTTTCCTTCTGGTCTTCTTACCCACTCTCTTGTCCAGTATGCATTCCATCTGCGGCTTTTTTGCAACTGGCATCTGTTTCATCCACTAGATCACTGGCTCCTCAGTTCCATTCTCTGCTTCTCCAGTCTTGTACGGGTATAAATCTGAGATGTTGAATATTAGAGATATTCCAATGCCATCCGGCAACTCAATCTCATAAGCATTTTCTCCGAATTCTCTCAAGACTTTGCATGGCCCGATTTTCTTCATCTTCAGCTTATTGTATGTTCCCCTCGAGAACCTTTCTTTCCTCAAATGTCCTAGAACTAGATCACAAACTTCAAACTGAAGTTGTCTTCGATGGTGATCTTCTCTGGGCTTGTACTCCTGACTTGAGTCTTGCAGTCGCTGCTTCACCTGGCTGTGAAGTTCTTTCATTGCCTCAACAAATTCCTCTACACTAGCACCGCTAGTAGCAGTCGGTTATGAATCCCTCAACTCAGAAACTCCCCTTGGCTGCACTCCATATACAATTTGAAATGGACTTCGGCCTGTGCTCCGATTCACTGAATCGTTGTATGCAAACTCTGTCTATGGCAATATGTGGTCCCAGCTGTTGTGATGCTCTGTCACCAAGCGTCTCAGTAAGTCTCCTAGACTTCTGTTGACCACTTCTGTTTGTCCATCCATCTGAGGATGATAAGAAGAACTAAACGCCAAGTTAGTTCCCAGCTTCTTCCATAAGGTCCTCCAAAAATGTCCTACGAACTTAGTGTCTTTGTTCGAAACAATACTTTTCGGCAACCCATGAAGTCGAATAATTTCCTTAAAAAGCAGATTTGCGATGTGAGTCGCATCGCTGGTCTTCTGGCATGGAATGAAGTGTGCCATTTTAGAAAACCTGTCGACTACCAAAAAGATTGAATCAACACCTCTTTGCATCCTCGGCAACCCCAATACAAAATCCATGCTAATCGCCTCCCATGGCCTCTCTGGTATGGGAAATGGCTGATAAAAACCTGCATTTTGCTTTCTCCCTTTTGAATGCTGGCAAATTCTGCATCTGTGAACAAATCACTTGACCTCTGCACGCATCCCCGGCCAAAAATATGATTCATTCAGCTTCACAAATGTTTTGTCATGGCCAAAGTGTCCTACCAATCCACCACTGTGCTTCTCCTTCAACAAATTCTCCCTCATGGAGCAATTTTGAATACACAGTTGATTGCCTCTGAACAACAATCCTTCCTGGATCATATAGTCTATCCATGGACTCCTATCTCTGAGAACTGGATTCTCAGCTGCTTCATATGCTTCTCCAAAATCTACATCACCTGCATATATGTACCTGAGATTTTCAAAACCCAATGTTTTGACTCGAAACTCCCATTTTGCATGCTTCTGATTCAACTTCTCTTGTTGAGTCACAAACTGTAATGCATGATTATCACTATATAAAACAAATTCTTTCGGGATCAAGTAATGCCTCCACTTCTTCAATTCCTATATGATAGCATAAAATTCTTTATCGTACGTGGAGTATTTCAGTTTCTCCTCATCCAACTTTTCACTGAAATATGCAATTGGTCTGTCTTCTTGACTCAAGACCGCTCCTATGGAAAACCCGCTTGCATCACATTTCACTTGAAATGTCTTCAGGAAATCCGGCAACACCAAAACTGGTTGTTCCATGATCTTCCGTTTCAACAGATTGAAACTCTTTTCAGCCTCAGCCGTCCAGTGAAAAGATTTATGCCGCTTCTTCACTGTATCCATTATTGCTGCGCTAATCCCACTGAAATTCTTGATGAACTTCCAGTAGAAACTAGCCAAACCATGAAAACTTCTCACCTCGAATACATTTCTCGGTGATGGCCAATTCTTGATCACTTCTACCTTATCCGGATCCATCCTCAACTCATTAGCCGAAATAACAAAACCCAAGTAAATGAGCTCTGTCTTCATAAATGAGGACTTCTTCATGTTAATCAACAGCTTCTCTTGCTATAGCTTCTTCATCACAATGGCCAAATGCTTCAGGTGTTCAACCACTGATTTACTGTAAATCAGTATGTCATTCAAATACACAATGAGAAATTTCCCGATGAACTCCCTTAGGACTTCAATCATCAACCTCATAAAGGTACTCGGTGCATTTGTTAAGACAAATGGCATAATAAGCCATTCATATAGTCCTTCGTTGGTCTTGAATGGTGTTTTCCACTCATCGCCTTCTCTCATGCGAATCTGGTGATATCCGCTCTTTACTTCAATCTTCAAAAAATATTTTTCCCCACTCAGGCAATCCATCAGATCATCCATTCTCGGCAATGGAACCCTATATCTAATGGTTATCTTATTGATTGCTCTTGAGTCAGTACACATCCTCCAGCCTCCGTCTTTCTTCGGACTAAGTACTGTCAGAACAGCACATGGACTCAAACTTTCCCTGACCAATCCTTTGTCCATCAAATCCTGGACCTGTCTTTTAACCTCCTCATTTTCCTGCGGTGTCAACCTGTACGCGGATTTATTCGGCAAACTAGCTCCTGGTATGAGGTCTATATGATGACTCACACTCCTCACTGGTGACAACGAACGAGGTAATTCGTCCACTATGATGTCAACGAATTCTTCCAACAGTTCCTAAACTTCTTCTAGTAGATCAACCACTCTTGTGCTAGTCAGAATAATCCTCGGTTTCCTGACTACAAAGAATTGTGGATCTTCTTTCTTCTTCACCTCTGTAAGAAGCTCCTTCCCACTCATGAGAAGTACTGTGTTGTTCACTTCCGTTTTCACCTCCTTATCCTTTATCGGAAGAAACATATGGGTTCTCCCATTCTTCTCTAGTGTGTATGTGTTCATTCTCCCATCATGAATCACATTCCTGTCATATTGCCATGGTCTACCCAGCAATAGATGACATACATCCATGGGAATAACATCACATAAGATTTTATCATTATATCCACCTATCTTGAACTCGACCAAGAATTGTTTAGTAACAGTTACCTGGTGTCCTTTCTGTAGCCATGAAACTCTGTATGGGTTGGGATGATCAGTCGTCTCCAGGCCCAGCTTTTCCACCATCTCTGTGGATACGAGATTATTTGTGCTACCGCTGTCCACGATAACCTTGCATACCCTATCCTTGGTCTTGCAAGTTGTTCTAAAAAGTCTGGTCCTTTAAGATGAATTCTCCACCTCCTTCTCGGGTGTCAAAAGGATCGTTCGCATCATAAGCGATCTTCCGCCTTCAACATCTTCTGCTTCAACATCCCGCCTCTGCACTTCGGTGATGTGAGCTTCTCCAATGTCCTTCTTTTTCTCTAGACACTCGTAAGACTTGTGCCCATTCTTTCCACATGTGAAGCATGTGATTAGTCCACCTCTTCCTCTTCCTCTACCTCTGGTATGAGGAAAAGTATTTGCGTTAGCATATCCTCCACTCTGCTCTGTATGTTGTCCTCTCTGCTCTACATATGGTCCTCTTTGTGAGGTTCCACCTCTTTCAACTTTACCCTGAGGTTTCTTCCATTCCTCCTTGGGATTCTAAAATTTCTCCTGGGCAACTGCTTTGCCTCTGGGATGACTTATGCCTCGGCCCCTCTGACCTTGCTTGCGGCTCAGCTTCTCCTCAGCTTTCAAAGCCATCTAATAAGCGTCCTCCACAGTCCTGATGGTAACCATGCTTAATTCATCTTAAATGTCGTATCTTAGGCCATTCAGATGTCTCACAACCTTCTCATCATCGCTCTCCCGATGACCTGCTCTAACGTTCAGTAGATAGAATTCCTCAGTGTATTCTTTCACTATCATCAGCTTCTGTCTCAGGTTCTGCATTGTCCTGAACAAAGAAATTTGGTAGTCTCTTGGGATGAACTTTGCCTTCATCTTTGCAATCATTCGATCCCAACTCTTGATCTTTTGCTTGCCTTTGTAGCATATATCTGCTTGTAGCTCGTTCCACCACAATGTTGCATGTCCTTTCAAGCACGTGATAGCATGCTTGACTTTCTTGTCTTCTTCGATATCTTCATAATCGAAGTAGGTGTCAAGAGCTCTAATCCAATCTAGTAGCTCCTCTGCATCCATATTTCCCTCATAGACTAGAATGTCCATCTTGGCCTTTGCACCCATCATGGCAATAGCTTTTATTAAGCGTTCATTCGCTACATCCTCAGCGGCAACTTCCTCTTCGCGTTCGACTTCAACTTCATCCTCCGATTCACTGAAATTCCCTGCACTAGCTGTGCGTCTCTGAGTTGTTTCCATGTCTTCAAGTCTTGCTCGGAGATCTCTCATCTATCTCTCCATTTCTGGATTGACTACCTACCTGCCTCTTCTCCTCACCTCCCTATCTTCTGGGTCAGGTGACTGTCTTTCTCTCCTTGGTGGCATGGTGAATTCCTTTCCCTGCTACATAAAGCAAAGAATTTTTTCCTCTCTGATACCACACCTGATGCAGCCGCTCCCTCGGGTACGTCCCCTCTCACAGGATCTTCTCTTTTCTTGGCCCGAAGAACACCAGGGTTCTTCTATTTCCCTATCGAGAAATCCGCACCCATAGATCTATCGCGTACGATCCCCTTTCTTTGACTTATCGGAGAATCGGAACTCGCGACTTCGCGATTTCAAAGGTTAGGGGTCGAGTGTAAATCTTACGAGTCCCTGAATGCCGATACAAATCAATGCTGACCTCACCCTTCTCCTATCTCGACTCCTTCTATCGCATCTTTGCTGCTCACGATATCAAGCACTCGGTTCCAAGACTCCCGAGTCCCGATATGCCGAAACTCCGATGAGCTCGCAGCTTCGACTTTTCAACGGTCTCATCTCTTCGTCGGGAATTCTTCTCTATCGCGACTTCGCCACTCACCATATCGAATGATTTGGTTTACCAACTTCCGATACCCGATGTGCCGAAACTCCAACGCACACGTGCGAGTTGACCTTTCAACGTCCTGTCACCTCTATCAGAAATTCGGGGTTCACGATTTCGCGAATTCTGATGTAGTGAATTCGGAGCTTCTCGCTGTGAAACCCCGATGGTTCATGCCACCTGTCCTCTGCTCGTCGACTCCGCTGTGGCCCACTCTAATTTCGTAACCGTTGGGATATCGCATATCGCTATATCGCGATTTTTGTTGCAATCCTTTGAAGTTTCAACTTACGAAACCCCGATACACGATGTACGTGTAGATCCAACGGCTTCTGTGGCTTGGATCAATGGCGTTGCCCTCCTGAGCTTTTAACCTTTCGGGAGTACGTCGTCGTATCTTCCCTGCACCTTTCCAAGATCTAACGGCCCTTAAAACTTCACGAAATCTCCTCGGAAATTTCGTCCGTTCGTTTTTCCTTATGCAATCCACGAAATGAAGAAGTGTCTCCCCATGAGACTCATTCACCTGCTCGCAAACCTACGACACTTCCCTCAGACTTTCAATAGCAGCTTCCCTGCGCTTATCCTTCAATGAATTCAAAGGCCTACTCCTCTTGAGCTTGTCCACGACTTCAAGTCTCTTAGAAAAATAGAACTCTTTGCAGCACTCCTTGTGGCAACCCTTCAACCTCGACTGAGTATTGAAATCTTTCGACTCTGCGCACTCCTACAGTAGAAATCTTTTACCCTTCAGGCAGGTTCGCAACCCTGAGACTTTTACTTGGCCTGCGCACTCCTTGCACAACACTGTGCCTAACTGCACCTTCGAGAAAAATGACAACAAAAGCTATCTCTAGCTTAACCCTTCTATCAACGCACCCCTTGCGGACAATTCAACTGCACTCCTTGCAGGAATCCTCTGGCGCAGATAGAGAAACAATTGAAACTCATTCACTCTTCCTTCCATACTTCTGTTCCACCATGAAATCACATACACAACATATAAAAACAAATGTATAATAGGAAGTAAACATTCATGAGCATATCAACATCAATACACAGAGAACAACACAAACCATGAATTTGAATCAAAGTTTTCTTCTATTAATTCAAATGTCTATACATGGGTGTTCTTTACACAACTCTCTGCATACTCTTCTCTTCTGAATGCTCTAGCTAATGTTACCATGATACAATGAGGGTGTCTATATCCATTTTCCCTCTTGCGCTTTAAAGCTATCAAATCTAGAATTAAATATTCTATCTACTTTACATTAACTATCGTAAATGCCTCATCTACCTAAGGATGAGAGCAATCCGCTTAAGGTCCATTTACAATGTACAAGTGCGCCTTCATAAATGGCTTCATTTAAGATCGCGCAACAATCTCAAAGCATTTTCAAAATTTGTGTTGGCTTGTCCAGCTGTTCTTTGCTTCCACATTGGCTCGCTTGATATGCTGGCGATTCTCCTGCATCAGGAAACCTGAAGTGGAACCTCATGGATAAAACTGACCAGGGATGGATCTCAACTAAGGAAACATTGCATTGGAGAAGTAAGCCAAGAGAGTATGCTTGGAATGCTGAATAGGAAACCCTCTATATGGACCATGGAGTGTCGAACAATTAGACAATTTTTGCATAACATGGCATTGGATATGGAGTTTTTACCCAGAGGAACCATGAAGCAATGATGTCATGATTATGCTAAGCCATGTGTCGATGATGTTATAGTAGTACGTGGACTACCATGGTGGAATATTACTCATGGCAGAACCATGATGGTGACAGAATTTATAAGTCCAGGTCCTAAGGGTGAATTTGCGCCATGCATCGGACAATGAGAGTCGATTTCAATCGTCCATAAGAGATCGATGTTCAAGAAAATCCTTTCGTAAACGATTAAATTGGAATAATTGCGATGCCTCAAGGCTCCAAAGAAAGATCCTAACAACCTATAATTGAGAGGCAAGAGTTGGCCCATGATTTGCAGCAGATTCAGGAAAGTTGTTCGGTCTCTTTGGTGCATTTAAATATCAGGCGGATTTAGGCCTGAAGTGAATTTGTACCATTGTATTGAGAATTCCTTCACTGTGGGATCATTTGGGAAGGTTATTTCAAGAGGATCCTTTCAGAAAGTCCATAAGTGACGTTTATGTTTTATAAAGAGTTAGTTTGACCGAGCTGAAGGTCCTGCATTATTTAGCCTGGAAAGAGTGTGGGTCTTCAGATTGAATTAATCCCAACCATTACATATGTTGGAGAACCAGTGATGTTTTTAAAGGTCGTGCAGGTCGGGGACCCAATTTGATCTAGGAAGTTGATCGACAGGATTGTGAGTTGTCTGATCCATTGAACGAGCATGTTGTCCCAGAAGGGCCAACTGTGGATAATAGAATGACACGTCGACAAAAGGTGACATGAGTGCCACATCAATTGAATGATAGGTGGAGACCTGTTGTTGGGTACATATTAGGAAAGGTAGGCAAATTAGAGATTGTCACGTGGAAGAGGAAAAGTGTCCACTATTTTTCATTTGGGAAAATAGGGTAGTTGTCGTTCGTCTTGCACTTTGAATCTAAAGAAGGATAATAACCATTGATCACCATGGATTTGGAAAATCCAATTGTTCAGAAGAGTTCTTTCGGAAGAAAAGTGTAAGTGGCGAGTTATTGATTTCTGATGAGGGGTTTCCAAATGCGAAGGAGTCTGATGGTGTGCAAGACTTCAAATTTCAGAAGATGTGTAAATGTGTTAATTTGACTCCAAATAAAAAAGTCCGATAATAAATTGCGGACAATGTATCATATTTTTTACTTTTGAAATAACCATGTGAGTGGCAAGTTATCTATTCTAATGGGGAATGCTTCGACAAGCGATCTTGGCAATGTTGGGGCATTAGAGTTTGGGAGGATTGGTGCATAGTGAAAAAGGGATAATCTGATAGTATTTAGGCTGTGAGTTTTTGGAGAAAACATTGGTGCACATTGAAACAACAATTCGATGAAAGAACCCAATGGTGATATTTCGATACTGTATTAGGCTTCGAATCTCGGATAAACTTGTGAAGAATAGAAAGTGGATTTTCTGATGGTTATGTTCTGATAGTATTTCAGGTTTAATAAGCTTAATGGTCTGTATCTAATGGGTTAGTGATAGGTCCACGCCAACTAGCAAGTATAGGATGGATCCACATGGACGCCAAGTGGAAGTGATGATGTTATCACAAGGAAAATTCCCAATGAACTTTAAATGGGCATAACTTCTTTCCCAAAGCTTGGTTTTAAGAATAATTATTGTTGTTGGAAAGCTATCAACGAGGATAATTTTCTCATGAGCTCGAAATCAGAGTTTGAGTGATGGCTAAGATGACAAATTTGGTACTCCCAACCATCCTAAGAAGGATAAGGGGTCAGGTGTGTTCCATCTTTAGTGAATGTAGTGTTGAGAATATCCTTCAACAACCACATGAGACACTTGTATGAAATCTATGGCCTACCCAAAGGATATGTGTTCCATCTTTAAACCACAATACATGCCTTAAATTATAAACTATACTGATTCCAAACCTCATTCTCTTGGCCATGGATGGGGTTCATTAGTATCTAAGTGGATATAGAATCCATGAGTATGTTGTGTGTGCTAGAAATGGTCTTTGAGGTCTAAACATGGTAGGGGGGATAAGGGGCTTCAGCCCTCAAAGAATATATTTTACAACTCTAGCGCTATGGTTAGGGGAGGAAAATACTTGGAACTTAGGAACTATACACCAATTCTTACGTTCAAATTCAATGAACAACACGTAAAAACCCACAATGCAAACCTTTTCTAGGGGGTATATGGGATCAAGGTTAGATATGGATTCCATTAGGAGACTTTTCACATCGAGGGTGGGTTGTAGGGCCTTGAACATAGTCAATGAAGGAAGGCAAGTTCTTTGGGATATTGTTGAATATTATCTCATTCAAGAGCCTTAAATGAGTCCCCATACCAACTCATGAGTCCTCTAAATGGGATATGGGATACATATTTCATTAACTGGTTTTATGCATTAGCAATTGGTTTGGGGTAATAGGCCATGGTTGAAAAGGCAAACAATGGCCTTACATAGGAAAACAACTTTCTATGCTTCAAGAACAATGAAAAAGGCCTCCAACCACAAAACAAAGAATCTCTATGCGTTATTTGACCCCCAAGTGGTATTCCAACCACCACTAGGCAACTTTGCACAAAGAGGATCAACCTAATAGGACTATGCATAAGAGAGGAAACTAGGTTCTAATGTCAAAATTACCTTATAGGTCCTAATGAGAAAGGTGGTGGTGATTTTGAAAAGTTATGAATACATTTGATAGTAACACATGTAATTTATTGACACATTTATATTCTTGTAATTAAAAAAATTATGGGTTTGTCTCTTTTCTTCTATGTGTTGGATGACTTGGTTGCTTTGTTTTTATCTTCCAAATGAAAAAATTTGTGGTCCAATTTGCATAAACAAAAATACATGTATTTTCTCTTATCACTATTCTTATCTCCATTTTCAACCACACTTTTAAATATGAGTACAAAATCATTGTTCTTGAAATTGTACACACTTATACAAATTTTTATGAGGTCTTAAATATAAGTTATTTTAAGAAAAACATATTACTTTCTATTTTTTATTGATTTTTATTTGTACATGTATCATAATTCTATAATACATAGGTCTTTTATTTCTAGCATAACGTTTTATTTCTTAACACATCTGGAAAAAAAATTGTATGGTGCACAAGTATAAAT
>JZKD02S2169302.1:217113-234929 GCA_000966675.3 Picea glauca | reverse complement strand
AGGTCTGCAATAAAAACAACAGGCTAAACAAGAGGTTGGAACAGGAATACAATGCTAGATATATCTTGTTGCTATACTCAAATATATTTTTTTTCTATAGTCTCTCCTAATCGAGATTCCAATTTCTTAAGTAGTTTTATTTAGTGGTTCATTTCTGGGTTAATTTGGAGTAGGTGGGTAGGTCCTTGGCTCCAAATTTTGAATGAAGCTTTGAGACCATGTGTAGAAACATAATTTATTTAATTTCAAAATTTCATACAATTAAACATATAATTCCTTTCAATTTGCATAAATAATTCATTCACCAGCATATAAGCAAAATAATCAGCAGAAATTGAAATTTATCTACAACATGAAAATAACTCAGCAATTCATAAATAAAAATACCTACTTCTGATGTTAATTCCTACTGCTATGGTTACCCTTTCCATGCTTCCTTGCCCATCCTAATGCACTGACCCAACTTTTCCCAAACCGGCTAACCTCCCAGCCAGCTAGGAGTATCCTGTCCAGCTCCCTAGCTCCAGGAAACCGAAAGGAATCCTGGCCCCCGTGCCCAAAACCCCGAGATCTCCACAGAAAAATATCCAATAGAAATATATCCTCCTCCTCAAAATGCTTCCTCCCTCCAAAAGAATGATCCTCCCCGTAAGACTCTTCCCCGTCATATTCCCCCTTCACCGACTCTCCTCCCCTTCATTAATTTCCTTATCCCTTTATTTATTATCTTATCCCCTTATTTATTATCTTATCCCCTCCATTTAATGTTTCTTTCCCCCCCTTCATACGTAAGTCTTTAAATAAATATACTAAAAATTATCAACCCCTTTAATTCATTACTCAATTAATTAATGAGTCAATCAATTAATTAATTAATCATTGACAGATATGAACAAGTAATTAATAAATAATTAATTAATTAATATTATTAAGAAATAATTATTGTTTAACTAAACATATTAGGAAAGTTAGATTATCAAATTAATTATAATTAATCATCCCTATGCATCTATTTAACCAGGGTTGTTACAATATTAACCTATTTTGGGACTTTGAAATTCATCAAAGGAGGAGCGCAAGATGGAGTGGAGATCACGAGATCTCAACCCACTTTTGGGTCCATTTTGGGTTTTTGGGAATATGTAACAGGATTGGGATATTGGCTCATGGGTTTTACCCATGCTTAGGCCTATTTTTTATGTATAAATAGTAAGCTAGTGAGCTAGAAGATAGATTGACATCTATGTGATGTATGCTAAGTGAAAGTAAGGTCTGTAAGCACTTTGTGCCGATATGAGACTTGCAGGGCTAAGCGAAAGTCATCGTAGGAAGTTGGAAAAGGCTTTGTGATGTAATGTAATGAAGAAGTATCTAGTGCACTACGCAAATATTATGTCATGTGCACAGTAGGGTTTTGATGGCTCTGTACTTGTAACCGATTGAAGATGCTAATAAAGAAGAAGAATTGGTGGACGTAGCCCCAGGGTGGGAGTGGACCACATAAACATTGTGTTGTGCTACTTTGTGCTTGTCTTAATGTGTTTATGTTCCCATTTTTCTAAGTGCTATGAGATCACTGAATAGATGTTCTTATACATAAAGTGCTAATGTTATGTAGGATGTTAGATCTGATATACATGTATGAATAGGCTTCGTGCCTGACATATTAGATGTGATGTATTTTACCGATGCTAAGTGCTTGAATATGTTAGATGACTATGAATGGTGCGAAGCCCTAGTGCGAAGCCCTGTGTTATCAATGAAGTGGATATTGATTGCACATTAAAGAACCAACAGTGCTAAGTGCTTTATTGAGTGTTAGAATCACAGATCTGTGTCCCAGGTAAGGTTGCAAACACCTGAGTCTTGCAACCACCCCTGCCTCTACCTCGGGTGAGACTTCATCTTCTTCGCAAGTGTTGCCAAAAGGGTCAGTAGTTAGGGCTTTGTTGGTGCGCTCTTGAGCGTTGGACCATGGGTCTTCCCTTCTGCCAACAAATGGTTCTGTTTCTAGGACCGGAAACTGTGATTGCTGGGAACTGAGAAAGAGGAAGCTCTCTGCAAATATTCATCCTAAAACTGTGAAAGCTCTATGTGTAGATATGTGCCCTAGTGCACAGTATTCTACTTGATCTGTAAATATTTGTACCACAGAAAGGAGGTTGGATCTGTAGAAAAGAAGAAGGATATAAAAGCTTTGTGCTCCAAGAAAGGTAAAAGCGACAAGTTTTGATTGAAAGAGGTAAGATCTGTAAGCTTTGTGCTCTGTTAAAGGTAATAATAGTTAAAATTTCTTAGATCTGAAAGATTTGTGCTCTATAAAAGTAAGAAAGGTGAAATTTTTTGTTTCTAGAGTATGGATCTAGGTATATCTGATAGGTTTTGTCCTACTTTGAAATCTAGGGTGTTAATAGACGAAAGAAGATGTGATATGAATATATCTGATAAGAATAATGAAAGATATGTTATACCTATGCATAGAAAGAATGTTTAGAATAATAAATGGATGCAGGATACTAGAAAGAATTTGTTGCAGGTTCGCTACCATCATCCTAGTGTGAAGTACAAAAAAGAATGGGGATCATTTAACAGAAAACACGGATTAACCCTCTGTTACAGTTGCAGAAGACCAGGACATCTTGTTAAGAAATGCCCTGGAAGAAGACCTAGTTGTCTCTGTTGCAAAGCCATGGACCATGAAGTGTTGGATTTCCCTAGAATGATCGCTAATATTGAAGGAATGAATCTGAATCAAGGAAACCCTAAGGCAGATCCAGAAAAGGCATAACCCCAGAAAGAATCAGAGAAGGTATTGATACAAGTGAAAGAGACCCTGAATGACCACCGACATGTCAGCTTATCATATATCTTCAAAGATAAGGAACACATCGAAGAAATAATAGGGGACTTCAACATTGACTATGTCCTAGATGAAGAAACACAGATGAATATTATGCCAGAAAGAACCTAGGAAGCTATAGGAGGACCTGCTATGATCCGTTCCCTAGGAGGAATAAGTTTATTCAAAGGAAATATAGTAAACCTACGTGGAGGGCTCACTCAGATACCTATGACTGTCAATGGAGCTTCGATAGAAGAGGACTTTGAGATTATTAAATTTTTTGAAGACAGAGCCCCATCTACCATGCTATTAGGAAAACCTTGGATTGATAGAGATCAAGATGGACGAAAGGAGGAAGAAGAATTTTTAGAATAGAAGAAGCAAGAGTTAAAAGACTTTATGACCAAAAGGATTGTGAACTTGATTGAGGAATAGAAGAGCATATCGCAGATATCTAATACTACCAACTCAGATGTTGAGGCTAAGAGAACACTAGAGGATCCCTAGAAGATTGAATTATGTATCCCAAATAAGGAAGAAGTATTACATAGGAACCCTAAGAAAAAATTTCAACAGTGCGAAGTAACTAAGACCAAAGAAGAAAAGACTCTAAATGATAAAAGAATTACCAAGACTAAGCTCACTATAAATAAGGATAGAAAGTTAAGAAAGAAAAGGGCTAGTACTGAAAGGTTACAAGAGGCTCTATAAGAGACCTCACAGAAAGAAAAATTGTAGAATTGGAGCTTCGCCGAAATATCAGAACAACGACATAGAGTACTTCACCATGATGAAGCAATATAGAGGATGGACTGATATATTCATTCGACTTCCACTCCGAATGGGAAAAAATGAAATAAAGACAGTTTGGAAGCTACGCAGGATACACTCGGGCCTAGTAAAGTAAGGAAGCCTGAAGAAGTTCAGGATATAGACAACACATCCATGAAGACTGTGTCTATGTCACCAGAGAAAGGAGGTGTTGGTGAAGATATCGGTGAGGAAACATCACATAAGGACAAGGAGGACCCCTCGAAGAAAATAAAGGTGTCCCCCCAGAAGCCTTTGTCCAGAAAGAAAACGAAAGCAACCAAGACCAAGTTCGAGACTTTCCTCACCCTAGGTGACTTTAACTTCATCATCGCAGCATTGAATGATGCTTCAATAGAGATTTCAAAGAAGAAGGAACCCAGGCAGGAGGCGATGTATATTCGAATCGAGATAGAGCTCCAAGGAGTGGAACAAGCACTTCAGTCGAGGCGTGTAGTCTCCACTGCACCTCTATTAGGAGAAACACCAGAAGAAGGAGATGCGCTAGCTCAAATCCACCGAATCGCGGATTCAGTCGAGGCTCGACTTCGAAAAGAATAAGATGAAGCAAAGAAATCCATCCAAGATTTGACACAAGTACAAGGATTTCTTGTAGAACAATGCAGTGTTGCAGAACAAGAAAAGAGTGCTCTCCAAGAAAAATGGAATGATGATAAAGCACAACTACAACAAGGAAAGGAACAATTGTTGGCGGAGCAACTGCAGGTAAAGGAAGTGGTCAATAGAGCACTTCACTCTGTGACAGTCATTGATGTATAGACCAAAGAAAGAATCCCACAACAGGTGGCACAGCTCAAAGACGTGATCCAGAAGCTACAACAGTGAATTGTATATCTAGATCTCTGTGTTGTACCCAAAACTCTACAGGGGGTAAGATACGTAAGGGAATCAATTTCCTGTAGCACAGTTGGAAAATTAAAATATCTTTTCTTGAAATGCAAGTAGTTGAGTAACTGGAGTGCCCAGACTTATGAGAACCTCACCGATAATCCATAGTTACAAGCATTGGAGTCATAGCTCCAAGAAGCCAAGCAACATGCCAATACGTTACAGGCGTAGCTGAAGGCCTTGTCATCAGTGGAAATAATGAAGAGGTCTCAAGAGAAAGGCACTGCCCAACAATAGATCCATATGATTCAGAGTAAATTAATGGAAGACAGTCTGCGACTTAAACAAGTGCAAGAATAGGCATGCCAACTGTTCATTGAAGTTGAAAGCCAAGGAGTCGAACAGGAACAAATCGTCATCACCGCAGAACAATGCTTAGAAGGGCCAGTGAACGATGCAATGATCCACGATTTCACTGAGAAAGAGGTCGTAGCACTATAGTAGGTTGAAGCAGCTCGATCCAAGCTCGAAGAATTCAAGGCATAATTTCTCAGACCAGAGTGACTTGGGATGAGTCAAAGGTGAGTGTTGGGGGCCTGTTGGCCCTTGACCAAGTTTTGGGAGTTCCTTGGTCATATTAACCTATTTTGGGACTTCTATAGAAATTGAAGGAGGAGCGCAAGATGGAGTAGAGATCACAGGATCTCGACCCACTTTTGGGTCCATTTTAGGTTTTTGGGAATATGTAATGGGATTGGGATATTGGCCCATGGGTTTTACCCATGCTTAGGCCTATTTTGTATGTATAAATAGTAAGCTAGTGAGATAGAATATAGATTGGAATCTATGTGATGTATGATAAGTGCAAGTAAGGTCTGTAAGCTCTTTGTACCTATATGAGACTTGCAGGGCTAAGTGCAAGTCATCATAGGAATTTGGAAAAGGCTTTGTGTTGTAATGCAAGGAAGAAGGATCTAGAGAGCTGCACAGATCTTCTGTCCTTTGTGCAGTAGGGTTTTGATGACTTTGTGCTTGTAACCGATTGAAAACTCTAATAAAGAAGAAGAATTGATGGACATAGCATTAGGTTGGGGGTCAACCATGTAAACACTGTGTCATGTTGCTTTGTGCTTGTCTCAATGTGTTTATGTTCCCATTTTGCTAAGTGCTATGAGATGACTGAATAGATCTTCTTATACTTAAAGTGCTAATGATGTGTAGGATGTTATATCTGATACACATGTATGAATAGGCTTAGTGCCTGATCTGTTAGATCTGATGTAGTTTACCGATTCTATGTTCTTGAATATGTTAGATGACTGTGAATGGTGCGAATCCCTATGTTATCAATGGAGTGGATATTGACTGCATATTAAAGAACCACCAATGCTAAGTTCTTTATTAAGTGTTAGAATCACATATCTATATCCCAAGTAAGGTTGCAAACACCTGAGTCTTGCAACATCCCCTGGCTCTACCTCGGATGAGACTTCATTTGCTTCGTAGGTGTTGCCTAAAGGGTCGGTAGTTAGGTCTTTGCTGGTGCGCTCTTGAGCATTGGACCCTGGGTGTTCCCTTATGCCAATATCCCATGAATGATCTCATTATTGAGACATTATTTGATGTTGGACATACTTCGATAAATTTTATCTTCTCAGGGTCCACTGTTATCCCTTCCTCATAAAGGATAAATGATATGGCCCAAATAATGCATCTTCCTCTAATAAAATGAGCACTTGCTCAACGTTTCATATATATGATTCTCCCTAAATACTTGTAGCACCATTGCCAAGTAATGGTCATGTTCTTATTCATACCTAGAGTAGAAAAGTATGCCATCCAAGAAGAAAATAACAAACTTATCCAAATAATTTATAAAGTTGTCATTCATCAAACACATGAATGCATTTGGTGCATTTGACAACCCAAATGGCACCATTATAAACTCATAATGGACATACCTTTTTCTAAATGTTGTTTTTCTTATATATTGTTCTTTAATTCTCACCAGATGGTATCCTAACTCGAGGTCAATCTTGGATAATATATTGGCATCTTTTAGTTGATCAAAACTACCATCTATCATTGGAAAAGGATACTTGTTCTTCATGGTCACTTTATTCAACTGCCTAAATCCATTGCATAGTCTTAAGTTTCTATCATTCTTCTTCAAAAACAACAGTAGGGCACCCCAAGGTGACACACTTGGGAATATATACCCCTTCCTAAAAATATCCTCAAGATACATTTATAATTCCTTTAATTGTAGTGTACTCATCCTATAATGATTCTTGGACACTAGGGTAGCTCCAAGCATCAGATTAATGGAGAAACATATATCTGTCTTGGGTGGAAACCCTAGTATCTCTCTAAAAACATATTAAAATTCTTTCAAGACTAGATCATATTCAATTCTTGGCACTTTATCATTAGTTTCCTCCTCCATATGGGATTCATAAATTCGACATCCATTTCTGAAGCTTCTTTCCATCTGTAAGGATGAAATCTCTCTGATAGATACTAGCCTTGGAATATCTTGAACTATTCTTGATTTCTCTTATTCATCCAAATAGGAGAAGGAATTGTTATAGCAATCTATGACAACATAATTCTTATCCAACCAATCCATACCAATTAGGAAATCATAGGAACCCAAATTTATGGTATTCAATTATCCATGTGTGCTTAGTCCATTCATGTCCATTGGACTATCCTTAACCAACTCATGGACTCTTCTTTTAGCTCTTGTAGCTAGTTGAATGAATCACGACTTTGCATGCTTTCTTATTTGTAAATGAAATATCTCAATAAGATTAGGATCAATGTAACTATGAATAACTCTTTAATCAATTAAAATACTTATAGGTTGATCATTGATATTACCTTCTACTTCAATCATATGAGACTCAAATTTGGCTTTCTTGTTGTCCAAGGATTCATAGATCCTTAGCATTCCTCTTCCCATATATTCAACTATATCATCCCATTGTAAATTTCTAATAGTATTCACTCTTCCACCTCTACGATGGAAATATCTATACATGTGATCTCCCTCACAAATCCAACATTTAATAGGCTATTTCCCCATCCATTTTCCCATTTTTTCTAACATTATAGGATCATTTTTAGTTGACTTCCCTTGAGAACCATTTCATAAGAATGATGTCTTATGACCTTTCTGACTCTACTCCATATTTTCTCTCTTATTGTATTCCCAAGCATTTTGGAAATTTTTTCTTCCTCGATGTTGATCATAGAGGCACATGGATGTCCTTATTGCTTTCTCTAATGTCTTGGGATCATCATACAATATCTTATAAATGAATATTGAAGGTAACCCACTCATGAGCCTTTGAATATTTACCTCCTCATCCTTAATGAAGTCAACATGTCTCAATAGCTCTAAGAATCTTCTCTCATACTCATACATGGTCATGCTCCCAAGATTGAGTTCAAAGAAATCATTCATATTTATGTCATAATAATGTTTGGACAAATATTTCTTCTAAAAATTCATTTTGAACTGCCTCCAAGTAATCCTCTACACATCAATGTTCTTTACTTGGACTATTTTGTCCCACCCCATTGATTATTTTCCCTTAATCTAGTAAATTGCAATTCTACCTTATTAATGTGAGGAGTAATTGTGCAATTGGAAATACTTCCTCATCCCCCAAAACCAAGACTCTGCATCTAAATATTTCCTATGCTCATCATTCGTATTATGAGGTTTGATATTTGGTGAATCCCCCCTTCCCTCTGGGGGATTCTTCGACCTCCCTGTCTTGGATCTTCAAACTCCTGAGTAAAATTATCTCTTATAGCCTTCAACAAACCCTGAATAGTCAATACACACAGGTCCCACTGATGTCACACGCAGACTCGAATTATCTGGGTCCCTGCTCTCTGGCGCTTTGGAAACACCGATTTGTGAGTACTAGCCCCATGCTAGACTCTTTCTATTATGTGACCATCGGTTGTGACTGTGAGTCAACCCTTTCATAACTTTGGGCTTCAAAAATATTGCGAGCTCCACATGGGTTCTTTTTGAAACACTTTTCTCCAAATTCCCAGATCTTTGTTGCATGTCTCCCTGGATCTTATGGTCCAACTATAATTTGGTTTTCATGACTTAGAAAATTTTCACCTACTCCACATGGAACTTCTCTGGACCTCTATCTACCGGATTTTCTAATCCGTTTCCACACATCTCCTCACAACCAACGATTAGGATTTGCTCCGCAACTTCGCATGATCCCGCTTCTCAACACTTTTAAACACTCTGGACTATGAAATGCTAAAGTGCTTCATGGGTAACCTTCCCGCAAATTTTCCAAATGTGACAGTCTAGAATGATTCCAATCCCTCCTGGATGGGTCTTGTTCGTTAACCTCAGGAAACCTTAAAAAGCTCCTCCTTTTGAATATTTCTCGCAACTCTTCCTCCTGAACTTGTTCTCTCGAACTTTTTCCTTAGAGTGCTCTCTTCAACACTTAGTTGAATTTTTGCCTATTCACACCTTCCAATAGTTCCTCATCCAAGATTTGGCTTCTCTGTGGACAACTTTCACTACTAATCCTGAACTTCTGAGTCAAAAGACTTTTTTGTACACTCCTTGCAGACAAGCCTCCTTCAATATTGACTTTCAAGGATGACTATGCACTCCTTGCAACAATCCTTCCATGCTCTATTCTTCCCTCTGAACAATAAGAAATTGAGCGAGGTTCCTCCTACCCGCATCCTCAAACTATCTCCGCTGAACTTTCTAAGTCACTATTGACTCTTTCATGCACACCTTGCGAAGACTATGGACTCCTTACACACATATGTTTCACATTATCTCTTCTAAGCTTATGAGTCGAAATAGAATCTGTCAACGCACTCCTTGCAGAAACTATGTACACTTGCACTTGCTCGTAGAAGAGAAACAATTGAAACATATCTAAAACTTCACAGATTCATACATTCAACCATGTAGATGCATTTATAAACACAAGAACAAGAAATAACAGAGAATTTCAAATAAATGGAAAGTCTACCATTCATTCATTTAGATAGACACAATGACACCAAACATTTCAGACAATGCTCCTCCATTATATTCATTCAATTGAAAATATACATGTTCTCGTACACTCTAATAAGCTTCAACAACTTCTAAAACAACTATCAACAACCAATCTAATAGATTCAATAGCTAGAATGCCAACAACTTCAGCAACCTATTCTAGGAAACAATACAAATCTTTATACAAGAGGGGCTCTTCAAGCCTTTCCCTCCAACTACTCTTGACCTATCCTATCGAATTAAATTCTTTCAAGTACTTAGGATTTATTGCAACAAATATTTGTGACAGACAGATAAGATCGAACACATTGAATCTATACTGCACACGGCTTCATTAAAAGTAAATAAATTATCCAATGATCTCATGTGATCATCTAGCTCCAAAACATTAAAGATCTTATTTAATTACAATCCTTTCAAAATATTTACGCTAAATGCAACTTTAAAATTTAAAATTCACTTCAAAATACGCGTTAGGAACTCAACTATCCTCCACTCGTACTTTGTTGGTGATGTTCCTCCATCATACTCCTTTGGCTGAAAAATTCATGGAATCCTATCCATGAGCTATTGTAATGACTTTCCATGATTCTGGATATCTTCTTCATTTACCCAAGTGGCATATTCTATTGGGCGTTCTTTCCATTTTACCAAATACTCAAAATATTTTTTTCTCCTAGTCTTCTTACCAGTTCGTTGATCTACAATCCTCTCCATCTATGGCTTCTCTGCTACATGCATCTTCTCTTTCCACTTAATATTTTTTCGATCTTCTGATCCTATGGTTCCATCTTCCCTATAATGACACATGTCTGCAACGTTGAATACGGGTGATATACCCACATCTTCTGGCAGCTCTATCTCATAAGCATTCTCACCAAAATTTCTTAGGATTTTGCACGGTCCTATATTCTTCAACTTTAGTTTATTATATGTCCTTCTTGGGAACCTCTCCTTCCTAAGATGTGCTAGAAAATAATCTCCAAATTCAAATTGAAGTTTCGTCCCATGTTTATCATCTCTGTGTTTATATTCATTATTGCTCCTCTGTAATTTATCTTTGATCTGATTATGAAGCTCCTGAATTTCTACAGGGAAGTCTTCATATCCAACACTTCTAAATTAATTCCTCTACAGATATCTCAACTTTGACACTCCCCTCAGATTCATTCCATACACTATCTAAAATGGACTCTTTCTAGTACTTTTGTTCACTGATTCATTGTATGCAAACTTTGCTTGTGCTAGAATTTGATCCCGCTGACTATGATGTTCAGTGACCAAACTTCTCAGTAAATATCCTAAACTCCGGTTCACCACTTTAGTCTTTCCATCTATTTGAGGATGATATGCAAAAATGAAGGATAGTTATGTTCCCAACTTCTTCCACAATGTCCTCCAAAAATGACCAACAAATTTGATATCCCTATCTGAAACAATACTCTTGGGAAATCCATGAAGTCTCACAACTTCCTTGAAAAAGAAGTTAGCAACGTGTGTTGCATCACTAGTCTTATTCCATGGTATAAAGTGTACCATCCTTGAAAATATGTCAACTACCACGAATATGGAATTACTCCCACTTTGCATCCTTGGAAATCCCAACATGAAATCCATGCTTATTTCATCCCAAGGCGTCTATGGAATAGGCAATGGTTTATACAACCTAGTATTCTATCTCTTTCCCTTTTCATACTGGTAAATTTTACATTTGTTCAGAAAATTATTCACCTCTGCCCTCATATGATGCAGGAGCATCGCAAGCTAGCACAAGTGAAGGACAGTTGGATATGCATGAGGGAACATTTTTAAGATATTTTGAATTTCAAAAGGATGGCACATTATTGTAATATTTGGAGAGACATAAGTCCTCTTAAATGATTTGGGGATTGTAACACAGATCTTGAGCAGTTTCTCTCATATGCTGGTTGTAGGAAATTAATGTAATCAATGTAAAGTAGATGTAGGCTTTAATTTGATTAGATAGCTTGAGGTTGTAGGAGGGAAAACTCAAAAAGGCTCCCTCGTAGATGTATTGTATCATATTATTTTCATTGTAAGAGTAGAGAATAGGAGAGCGGAAAAGAACATAGAATGTAGAAGTTGTATAAGCAGATAGTTGATGCTATATAACCCATGTACAAAAGAACTTGAGTTAATATAAGAATGCTTTAACTCAATTTCATGGTGTTGTTATGAATATTGTTTGCATCTATTGAATGGTATGTTTACAGTTTTCTTTTATGCTATGTTATGCATTTGTTTCAATGCTTTTTGTGTATGATTTCATGTTGAATGTATGAAGTATGTGAGAGGGAGAGTATGATTTTCAATTGTTTTTCTTCCTAAGGATTCTTGCAACGAGTGCAGTGAAGGTATGCAAGGAGTGCGTTGATGAGATTCCAAGTTTTACCTTAGAAAAGCTCAGGAGAGAGAGAGAGTTTTCCTCATAACAACAAAAGTGCAAGTATAGCACAGAGTTGTGCAAGGTGTGCGCAGGCCAGGTTAAAGTCTTAGAATTTTTCCAACCAGGTGAGTGGTTGAAGAACTGTTGTTGCAAGGATTGCGCAGAGTTGGAAGATTTCATATAATCAGAGATTATTGTGAAGACCGCAATGCATGCGCACAAGAATTTCTTGGAATCCTTGAGTTAGCAACAAAAATCAAGATCACGAGGGTAGAGACTTGGAAAGTCCAGGGGACAGAAGAGGTCGAAGTCATCTTGCAAAAACAAAGATCATGAGGAAAGACACCAAGTTATTGGTGAGGATTCTTTGAGAACATGAATAGACGGTTGGGTTTCTCAAAGGGAGAAGCACATATATCTGTGGACAGTTGGATCAAGTGGATCATCAGGGAGGTTAACACTAAGTGTCTTTCAACACTCACAATATCGTGACGATTAGCAGTCGTTAGATCTGGAGGAACGAAAGTCATTGATTAGGTGCTCTAAGATATCGACATTTCAGAAGTCAGAAGTGTGGAGGAATTTTTCCTCGGGAATCCCCGATACGCGAAATACCAACGCGATCTGGACCATCAGATCTTAGGAGGTTCAGGACTGTTGATCTTTGGAGAGGAAGTCGTGAGTTTGGACTTCAGAAAAGAAGAAGAGTTTCATCGTGAACTCGTAATTTGCGAAATCCCGACCTGTTTTGAGGAGAGGCCCGAGGATTTGGTTGGAGGTCATATGGTGAAGGCACAACGGAGGAGTTAAGTACCATTAGCCCATTTCATGGTTTCGAGAATCAGATGAGTCAAGGAAACTCGCAAAAGGAATCCTAAAATATCGAAATGCGAAGTCGTGAAACTTGAAGAGCCATTTGAGCTAAGTCAATGGTCACGCCAGTGGTCACACAGAGTAGGGGTTCGCGCCTAGTCCTTGGTTCTCACAGACGTAACTTCTAGAAGGAACTGTGGTTTTATATTCATTGAAGGTTCCAGTGGGAACTAAAGAGCCATTTCGGCTCAGGGAAATAGAAAGATCCAAAGACCGGGAGATCAAGAAGACCCTATTAAGGTAGGGGTGTTGCGTCAAGTGGTATCAGAGATAAAAACTTTTTTTTTTTCTAAAAGGAAGTCATAGGACAATTGTGATTTGAATTCTGTATGGACAGATTGAAACAATGCCCCCAAGGAGACGTCAAGAGAGACCTATGCCTGATCTGTGCGTGGAAAGGGAAATGAATAATTTTGTGCTCGATTGGTTTCTATGGAGACAACACATAGGTGAACACCTGATACTAGAGATATCAGTGAGGCCGAAAGAGAAAATGAAGCTGGAGGCGATGAAGAAGTTGTAGCCAAAGATGTTGCAGAGGAAGGTCTATTCAAAGTTGTTGCAAGAATAGGTGCCAGAGAAAAAATGTACATCTCGATGTATGAAGGAAACTTAGACGTTGAGGAGATGCTAGATTGGTTTAGAGCTCTAGATAAATACTTCGATTATGAGGATATCGAAGAAGATAAGAAAGTAAAGCACGTTGTCACTAGACAGAAAGGGCATGCAACACTATGGCGGGATGAACTGCAGGCTAATAGGTGTTGCAAAGGCAAGAAAAGAATCAAAATATGGGATAGGATGGTAGCAAATATGAAATCCAAGTTCATACCCAGAGATTACCAAATTAATCTATTTAGAAGAATGAAAAATTTGAGACAGAAAGGGATGACAGTGAAGGAATACACTGAGGAGTTTTATAGGATAAACATTAGAGATGGTCATCATGAAAATGATGATGAAAAGGTCTCCAGATATATGAATGGATTGAGATATGATATTTAGGATGAGATGAGCATGGTGACAATCAGGAATGTGGAAGATGCTTATCATATTGCTTCGAAGACAGAAGTGAAATTGGCCCGAAATCAAGGTCAAAGGGGCAGATGTAGAAGTCAGAGCATAGGCAAAACAATTGCCCAAGACAAAGTACATAAGCCCAAGGATGAAGAAAAGAAACCTCATAACAACCCAAAAAGGGGAGGAAGCTCACCAGGAGGATAGTATGCTGATAGGAACACTTTTCATTGAGCAAGAGAAACAGGAAGAGGTAGAGGAGGTGAAATAAAGTGTTTTGTCTGTGGAAACATCATACACAAATATTTTGAATGTCCCTATAGAAAAAGATATGGAGGAGGCGAAGCTCACATTTTAGAAGTGCAAAGGTGAAATGTTGAGGTAGAAGATGCAGAAGGTGAAAGATCCTTGATGATGAGGAAAATTCTCTTGAAGCCAGAGAAAGAGATGGAAAATCCAGTCCAGAGGAATAGTTTATTTAGGACTTATTGCAAGACCAAGTATAGGGTATGCAAGGTGATAGTTGAAAGTGGAAGCACAGACAATCTAGTATCCACAAAAATGGTGGAAAAGATGGAATTGGAAACAGTTTCACATCCCAACCCATACAAGGTTTCGTGGTTGAATAAATGACATTAGGTAACTGTCACTAAACAATGTGTAGTTGAATTTAAGATAGGGGGATACAAAGATGAGATATTATGTGATGTTATTCCCATGGATGTCTGTAATATTTTGTTGGGGAGGCCTTGGCAATATGACAAAAATGTTATTCATGACAGAAGAAATAACACATACACCTTGGAGAAGAATGGTAGGACACATATGTTGCTGCCAATTGAGGACAAGAAGGTGAAAGAAGAAACAAGAAATACTATACTTCTCATGAGTGGGAAGGAACTTCTAGATGAATTCAAGAAAGATGAAGAAATGAAGTTTGTTGTGGTGAGAAAACCTAGAGTCATCTTGACCAGTTCCTCAATATATCATCTACCTGAGGAGATTCAGGAAATGTTGGAGAATTTCGTTGATACAGTGGTGGAAAATTTACCTTGTTCGTTGTCGCCCATCAGAACTACAAGCCATCACATCGACCTTATACCAAGAGCGATCTTACCAAACAAAGAAGCGTACAGACTGATGCCACGGGAGAATGAATAAGTTAAGAAGCAAGTCCAAGATTTGATGGACAAAGGGTTGACTAGAGAATTCTTGAGTCCATACGATGTGCCAACTCTGTTAAGTCCGAAGAAGGATGGTGGATGGAGAATGTGTATAGACTTGAGGGATATAAACAAAATCACCATCAGTTATAGATTTCCTTTACCCAGGATGGATGACTTGATGGATTGCTTGAGTGGGGAATTTTTTTTTTCAAAAATTGATTCGAAAAGAAGATATCATCAAATTAGGATGAGGGAAGGTAATGAATGGAATACAAAGACAAATGACGGATTATACGAATGGCTTGTCATGCTGTTTGGATTGACAAATGCACCAAGTACTTTCATGAGATTGATGAATGAAGTCTTGAAAGATTTCATTGGGAAGTTTGTAATTGTGTATCTTGATGATATACTGATCTTCAGTAGGACTGAGGAAGAACATTTTAGACATTTAACTCTAGTAATGAGGAGGTTACAACAAGAGAAGTTATTGATAAATTTGAAGAAGTCGTCTTTCATGAGGAAAGAACTTATTTATTTGGGTTTTGTGATCTCTTCGAATGAGTTGAATATGGATCCTGAAAAAGGTAAACGCAATCAAAGAATGGTCGTCACCAAGGAATATCTTTTAATTCATAAGCTTCCATGGACTAGCCAATTTTTACATAAAGTTCATCAGAAATTTTAGTGGAATTTGTGCACCAATGATGGACATATTCAAGAAAATAGATAAATAATTTCATTGGACAGAGGAAGCAGAGAAAAGCTTCGAGTTGTTAAAGGAGAAGGTAACTGGACAACTAGTTCTGGTTCTGCCAGATTTTAGTAAGACATTTCAAGTGAGATGTGATGCAACTGGATTTGCTATTGGAGTAGTCTTAAGTCAAGACAATAGACCAGTTGCATACTCAGTGAGAAGATGAATGATGCCAAAAGGAATTATTCCACATATGATAAAGAGTTTTATGCAATCATACAAGCATTGAAGAAATGGAGGCACTACCTGGTTTCGAAAGAGTTTGTTTTGTATAACGATAACCAGGCCATACAGTTTGTAACTAGATAGGAAAAACTGAACCAGAAACATGCAAGATGGGTTGAATTTATGCAGACCTTTACTTTTGTTATAAAGAACATTTTTGGAAATTCTAACAAGGTTGTTTATGCATTGAGCAGAAAATGTTTGATTCTGTAGGAGTTTCATGTGAAGACCTTAGGTTTTGATAGCCATAAGGAAATGTACAAAGGTGATTCAGATTTTAAGGATTCTTATGAAGCATGTGAGAACCATGTTATAAGAGACAGGAGCCAATGGATTGAATATTTAATTCAGGATGGATTACTATTCAAAGGAAGTCAGTTGTGTATCTTGAAGAGTTCTATGGGAGAAAACCTTTTGAAGGAAAATCATAGTGGGGGATTGGCTAGACATTTCAGCCATGAAAAGGAATATGCGCAACTTGACAGTTTGTATTATTGGCTAGGAATGAGGACATATGTCAAGAAATTTGTCAGTATAAGTAGATTTTTCCAACACGCAAAAGGGAAAGGACAAAATACAGGGTTGTATAAACCACTGCCAATACCAGGGAGACCGTGGGACACGGTAAGCATGGATTTTGTGTTAGGACTGCCTAGGACACAGAGAGGTTGTGATTCCATATTCGTGGTATTCGAAAGATTCTAAAAAACGGCACATTTTATTCCATGTCAGAAAACTAGTGATGCAACACACATTGCAAATTTTTTTTTCAAAGAAGTTGCTCAACTTCATGGTTTACCCAAGAGTATTGTTTCAGACAGAGATACACAATTTGTTGGTCATTTTTGGAGGACACTATGTAAAAAGATGGGGGGAAAATTATCTTTTATCTCAGCATATCACTCTCATACGGATGGATAGATTGAGGTAGTAAATCAAAGTTTGGGAGACTTATTGAGGAGTTTAGTAGATGAACATCATAATCAGTGGGATCAGATTCTGCCGCAAGTGGAATTTACATATAATGACTCACCTAATAGAAGCACGGGACAAAGCCCATTATAGATAATGTATGCAATGCATCCAAGAGGAGTATCTCAGTTGAGAGACTTAGAGCAGAGTGAATTTAGAAGTGACAGAGCGAAATATTTTGCATCAGAGATGCATGAGCTCCACAATAAGTGTTATAAACCTATAATTTATAGGATCAAATGGTGACTGAAATGTTATCTTCTTAGTGTTTTTGTTTGTCAAAAGATTTTTCATTTTGCAAATAATTTGAGAAGAAAAAAAAAGGAAAAAGAAAAAGAAAAAGAAAAGAAAAAGAAAAAGAAAAAGAAAGAAAGAAAAGGAATAAAAGAGGGAATAAAAGAAATTCAATCGAGCCCCATGAAATTTAATCTTAGATAGGTGATTTAGTTTATTTAGTGAATAAATCTGACCAGACTGCCTAATCTTGGTCAGATAACCCAAGGATAGAGTAATTTCTTAGTCCGATAGTTTAATCTGGGCTAATTGTCATAGGTGATTAGGTTAGAGCATAGGGTAGTTTGCTTTATCTCAATAAAACAATCTTGATGATCGATGTTGAGCCATACCTTTGATGTTTGAAGTTTTGATATCTAACCCATATGGTCATTAAAACAGAGAAAAGATCAGACAAACCCACAAAAATGTACTTATCCTAAGTTTTCGAGAAAATATAATTTTGCGCTCACCAAATAAAGATCACACATAGATGAGAGGCTGGAGAGTGCGTGCACAGATCAACGGTCGACAGATTTTTCCGGAACCCCCCGACC
>JZKD02S2169302.1:184169-197122 GCA_000966675.3 Picea glauca | reverse complement strand
GAGTAGTGCCAGTATCAAAGACTCCTTACATAATGAGTACACCAGAATTGAAGGAGTTGAAAATGCAGCTTGAAGAACTTCTGAAGAAGGGGTATATATGCCCAAGTGTGTCACCTTGGGGTGCCCCAGTATTGCTTCTCAGAAAGAAATATGGAACAATATGATTGTGCATTGACTTCAGACAGTTGAATAAAGTGACTGTTAAGAACAAGTATCCTTTGCCAAGGATTGATGACCTCTTTGATCAATTGAAGGATGGAAAGATATTTTCAAAGATAGATCTCAGATCAGGATACCATTAGGTAAGGATTAAAGAAGAAGAGATCATAAATACCACCTTCAAGACAAGGTATGGTCATTATGAGTTCACAGTGGTGTCATTTGGGTTGTCAAATGCACCAGTTGTTTTCATGTGCTTAATGAATGGTGTTTTCCGAGAGTATTTGGACAAGTTTTTCATTGTCTTTTTGGATGACATTCTTATATATTCCAAGTCAGAGGAAGAGAATGAACATCATTTGATGATGGTGTTGCAAGTATCAAGGGAGAATATGTTGTATGCCAAATTGAGCAAGTGATCATTTTATCAGAAACAAATTCATTATTTGGGGCATATCATTTCAAAGGATGGAATAAAAGTGGATCCTGAGAAGATAGAGACCATTAGAGAATGGTCAGCGCCGAAGAATGGCATAGAGGTAAGTGGCATTTGGACTGGAAATTAAAGAAGCTCTGGAACCGATCCATAGGGTTTGTAAAGGTCAAATGGACCTGTTACGGTCTTGAGGATGCTACTTGGGAGCATGAGGATGCAATGCAGATGGAATACCCACATCTTTTTGAGTAATTTTGAAACTGTTTTTTGTATATGGGTATATGATGCACTGAGGAAAATGCATAACTAAGGGGAGGGGATTGTAATATCCCTTAGTCGAACCCAATTGTAAATGTAAAGTAAGTATACTTAAGTTGGTGAGTTGTTTTGACATCATTTTGTAATACACCTTTCATGGCATAGTGCACGCATGCACTGTGCAGTAAAAAGATGTAGTGTACACATTCCCAGATACCGTGCACAGTGACTAAAGTACGCACAGTATGGAAGTCAGTGAGCCTCATGTATATGATATGTGTTATAGGCTAGTGAGCCAATTTTTATAAGATGGGATGTGTATGTTTTGGTATTAGGCCAGAGCGCCTAGATGTTAAAGGTCAGTGCACCTATTTTGTACATGTCTCATGATTAATATAAGATACATCACTGTGCGCATACCGACCACAATAAAAGAGATGGGGAACTAAACTTCACCAGTTAGGGAAAGGGAGGGGCAAAAGTCAAGGAAAAGGGCTAAGATAGAGAGCTTAAGCCAAAAGGGAATACTATATTAATATTTCCTAAAAGCATAAAGTATGGATAATTATTTTTTCCTAAGTTCTAAAGTTGGGGAAAATTGGACTAAAGTAGCTTCCAAACATGACAATTGTCAAGTTCGGGACATGCATTCATATCATGGGGACTTAGTGCATTTGGTCACTTTTCCACAGGGACTCTTACCAGCAGCTTGACCATCATTTTCACCATCATTTTCATGATCCGTTTTCACGGTGATTCCTTTCATCACTCAGTTATCCAGTCGATGATTCCATGACCTTCTTCATTCATGCAGTCCGTTATCTTTGAGACATCCATTTCACCATATCTGAGCTTGTTTCCATAAACTTTTCTGGTGGTTGTACCTGGTTAGCTTGGAGCAGGATTGAAGAAGCGGGTTTTCATGCCCGTGAGCAATTCTCCAAGTGAGAGAATTGCGGGGAATTGATTCCCAAAGGTACTAAACTGCAACTATAGTGCTCTAAGACTTCCATTCTGGCCTGTTGCTGAAGCCCTGGAAGGGAAGTGGGGCAGTCGAGGGATTGTTGAGCAGAGAAGGGGAACACTTCATTGGGTGGGACATGCATGTGGGGAATGAGAGGCTGTAGGTTGTTAGTTGAGTGAGCACCTGAGATAGATTCTTTCCTATTGTCCATGAGCCTTAGCCTGGTTAGGAACTCTTTACCCGGGTGGAGTTCAGTCCCATCTCGAGGGTGACTCACTGTTGAAGGTGATGAACAGTGTAGTCTAAGTTTGGGATGTTCGTGGATGGTCTGTGCGTATTTGGTGACGATATTTCCAAGATAAGTACCAATCGTATGATAAAATTATATGTTGCATTGTTATTTACATGATTCTGTTACAGTTTATTATATATGTGAATATAATTGTCTGTATGTTTGTGGGTATTTCCCTGTATATGCTGCATATCTGTGGTTACTATTATTTCAGTATAAAATCGTATATTACAAAATGTAATTGTTCATTTACGTTTATATGTAAAGATGTCACAAGAGTGTTGTATGTATATGTTTAAGTTGCATGCAGTTTGAAGAGAAAATTTATGTGGCATAGCTCAATTGATTATTGGGTATGTTACTGTATGTTTCGTAGTAAGAGAATGAAAGCATTCCCTAAAGTAGCATGGCCTAGCCTGTTTAAGGCTGGGGATGTTACCAAATGTTGTCAGAGCATGAGATATTTCTCTAGAGTGGCATTCCCCAACCTATGGGTGGTCGAGGGACGTTACAGAAGATGCTAGTTCAGAAATCATAATAGATATCGAGAAACATGGAAAGACGATGCAGGAGCTCATGGACAGGAGTCCATGAATTTTTCAGCTAGAAGATTATGATGCAGGAGCATCACAAGAAAGCACAAGTGGAGGGCAGTTGGATATGCACCAACGCACATTTTGAAGATATTTTGAATTTCAAAAGGATGGCACATTATTGTAATATCTAGAGAGACATAAGTTCTCTTAAATGATTTGGGGATTGTAACATAGATCTTGAGCGGTTTCTCTCATTTGTCAGTTGTAGGAAATTAATGTAATCAATGTAAAGTAGATGTAGGATTTAATTCTATTAGATAGCATGATGTTGTAGGAGGGAAAATTCAAGAAATCTCCCTCGTAGATGTATTGTATCATATTATTCTCATTGTAAGAGTAGAGCATAGGAGAGTGAATAAGAGCCGAGACTATATAAGTTGTATAAGAAGATATCTGTTGTTATATAACACATGTACAAAATCACTTGAGTTAATACAAGAATGTTTTGACTCAATTTCATGGTGTTGTTATGAATATTGTTTGCATCTATTGAATGGTATGTTTACAATTTTCTTATATGATCTATTATGCATTTGTTTCAATTATTTGTGTGTATGATTTCATGTTGAATGTATGAAGTCTGTGAGAGGGAGAGTATGTGTTTCAATTGTTTCTCTTCCTAAGAATTCCTACAAAGAGTGCAGTGAAGGTCCACAAGGAGTGCGTTGACGATATTCTGAGTTTTACCTCAAAAAAGATCAGGAGGGATAGATTTCTCTTCATACCAAGATAAGTGAAAGTATAGCATAGAGTCATGCAAGGTGTGTGCAGGCCAAGTTAAATTCTTATACTTTTTCCATCCAGGTGAGTGGTTAAAGAACTGTTATTGCAAGGAGTGTGTAGAGTTGGAAGATTTTATATAATCAGATATTATCGTGAAGGTTGAAAGGAGTGCGTGCAAGAATCCCTTGGAATCCTTGAGTTAACAACAAGAATCAAGCTCAGGAGGTGTAGAGACTTGCAAATTCCACGGGATAGATGAGGTTGAAGTCATCTCATAGAAACAAAGCTCAGGAGGAAAGACACCAAGTTATTTGCGAGGAGTCTTTGAGAACCTGAATGTACATTTGGGTTTCTCAGAGGGAGAATTGCATATATTCGTGGACCGTTGGATCCAATGGATCAGTGAGGAGGTTAATACTAAGTGTATTTCAACACTCACAAGATCGTGAGGATTAGCTGTCATTATATCTAGAGGAATGAGAGTCGTTGATTAGGCGCTCTGATATATCGACATTTCAAAAGTCAGAAGTGTGGAGGAAGTTGTCTTATGGAATCCCCGATACATGAAATCCCGACGCTATATGGACCGTCAGATCTTAGAAGGTTCAGGACCATTGATATGTGGAGAGGAAGCCACGAGTTTGAACTTCGAGAAATAGAGAATAGTTGCATCACGAACTCGTAAGTCGTGAAATCCTGATGCATTTGGAGGAGAGGCCTCGGGATTTGGCTAGAGGTCATATGGTGAAGGCATAAGGGAGGAGCTAAGGATTGTTACCCATTTTAGGGTTTTAGGAATTAGAGGTGTCAGGGCGACTCGCAGTAGGAATCCTGAAATCATGAAATGCGAAGTCACAAAACTTAAAGAGACATTTGAGATAAGTTAGTGATCACGCGGAGTAGGGGTTCCGGCCTAGTGCTTGGTTTGCACATGAATAAATTCTATAAGGACCTGTGGTTTTATATGGATTGAAGGTTCCAGTGGGAACTAAAGAGACATTTTGGCTGAGGGAAATAGAAAGATACAAAGACCTGGAGGTCAAGCAGACCCTGCTGAGGTAGAGGTGTTCCATAATCATTCCTAGCCAATAATATTAATTTTTCAACTATGCAAACGTTTTATCATGGCTGAAATGTCTGGCTAGACCTCCACTATGTTTTTCCTTCAACAAATTCTCTCTCATCGAGCACTTTGGTATGCACAACTAACACCCTTTAAAAAACAACCCATCTTGAATCAGGTATTCTATCCACTAACTTTTGTCTCTAAGCATGGGATTTGCACATGCTTCATATTCCTCTTTGAAATGTGGATCATGACAATACATTTCCTTAAGGTGTTCAAACCCCAAGGTTTTCATTGAAATTCCTGAAGAATTAGACATCTCCTGCTGAAGGCATCAACAACCTTGTTAGCATTAGAAAAAATGTGTTTAATGCCAAAATTGAAATTTTACATAAAATCTTTCCACTTAGCATGTCTTTAATTTAACTTCTCCTATCTGGTTATGAATTGTAAATCCTTATTATCGCTATACAAAACAAACTCTTTTGGAACAACGTAGTGCCTCCATTTCTGCAAGGCTTGAATTATGGCGTAAAACTCTTTGTCATATGTGGATTACTTTCCCTTAGTGTCATTTAGCTTCTCACTGAGATATGAAACATGCTTATTATTTTTCTTAAGATTGCTCCAATTGCAACTCCACTCACATCACATCTCACTTGAAATGTTTTCCCAAAATTTGGCAAGATCAAAATCAGTGGTTCTGTTATCTTCTCCTTCAATATATAGAAGATATTTTCAACCTATTATGTCCATTTGAAAGACTTATGTCTTTTCTTCACTGTATCCATCATCTGTGCACCGGTCTCACTAAAATTTATGATGAACTTCCGATAGAAACTCGCTAATCCGTGGAAGCTTCTCACCTCAAATATACTCCTTGGTGATGACCATTCTTTGATTCCTCTCACCTTCTCGAGATCCATCTTCAATTCATTCGAAGAGATGAAAAAACCCAAGTAAATGAGTTATGTCTTCATAAAAGAGGATTTATTTAAATTGATCAACAGCTTCTCCCGCTGCAACCTCCTCATCACTAATGTTAAGTGCCTCAATTTCTCTTCTTTAGTTTTATTGAAGACTAGTATATCATCCAAATATACGATCACAAAATTACCAATAAAATTTTTCAACACTTCATTTATCAACCTCATAAAATTATTCGGGGCATTTTTTAAGCCAAACGACATAAAAATCCATTCACAAAATCCCTCATTTTTCTTGAAGGTTGTTTTCCACTCATAACCTTCTGTCATCCTTATCTGGTGATATCCACTTTTCAAATCTATCTTTGAAAAATAGTTCTCTCCACTTAAGAAATCCATTAAGTCATCCATCCTTGGAAATGGAAATATGTACCTAATGGTGATCTTGTTTATGGATCTTGTGTCTGTAGACATTCTCCATCCTCCATCCTTCTTCCAACTCAACACAGTTGGTACTGCACATGGACTCAAGCTTTCCTTGACCAAACCTTTGTCCATCAAATCCTGGACTTGTCTATTTACCTCCTCATTCTCTTGAAGTGTCAATATGTACATTTCTTTGTTCGACATAATCACTCCTGGTATTAAGTCAATGTGATGGCTAATACTTTTGATAGGTGGCAATGAGCTTGGTAGCTCATCCACTACTATGTCAACAAAATTCTCCAACAGTTCCTGAATTTCCTCAGGCAAATCCTCCATAGAATTACTTGTAAGGATAACTTTCATCTTCTTCACTACAAAAAATTGCATCTCTTGTTCTTTCTTAACTTCACTAAGGAGTTCCTTCCCACTCATGAGAGTATGTTCGTGTTGGATTCTTTTTTTACTTTCTTTTCCTCATTCAACAACAACATTTGTGTCTTTCCATTCTTATCCAAAGTATAAGTATTTATCCTCACATCATGAATGACATTTTTGTGATATTGCAATGGTATTCCCAAAAAAACATGGCATACATCCATGGGAATCAAATCACAAAATCTCATCTCTATATCCTCCTATTTTAGATTCAACAAGGAATTGTTTAGTTACTATTACCTGATGAACTTTTTGCAACCATGAGACTTTATACAGTGTCATATTTGCAGTCGTCTCTAGCTCCAATTTCTCCACCATATCCATGGATACTAAATTATCAGTGCTCCCACTGTCAATTGTGACCTTGCATACTCTGTCTTTAGTCTTGCAATATGTCTTGAACAAATTGTTCCTCTGCACTGGATTTTCAACCTCTGGCTCTGGTTTTAAGAGAACCTTCTTCATCATCAAAGATATCCCATATTTTGCGCCTTCTGCTTCAACATATTTCTTCTGTGGTTTTGAAATGTGATCTTCACCTCCTTATTTCTTTCTCTCGGGGCATTCCCAAGACATGTGTCTTATCTTTCCACAGGCATAACACTTTACCTCTCCTCCTCTGCCTCTTCCTCTTCCTCTAGAAAAAGTGTTTCTACCACCACTATGTCTCCATTGGGAACTTCCTCCTCTCTCATAATGACTATGTGGTTTCTCAGTCTCACCTTTGGGCTTCTATGCCTTGTCATGGGAAATTATCTTGACTCTGTTCAAACTTCTACCTCTGCTCTATTGACTCTAATTTCTAGCCAACTTCTCCTCTTCTTTAAACATAATATGATAATCATCCTCCACTATCCTTATTGTCATCATGTTCATTTCATCCTAGATTTCATATCTCAGGTCGTTGATATACCTGGAAAAATTTTCCTTGGCTCTCTCGCTTTTTCCAGCCCTGATGTTCAGTTTGTAGAACTCCTTTGTGTACTCTTTCACAGTCATTCCCTTCCACCTCAGGTTCTACAATCTCCTGAACAGATTTATTTGATAGTCCTTGGGTATGAATTTCACCTTTAGCTTGGTTACCATTCTATCTGAGCTCTTAATATTTTGTTGCCTTTGCTTCTTTTGTCATCCTGTAGTTCATCCCACCATAGTGTTTCATGTTGTTTTAACCCGGTAACAACATGTTTCACCTTTTTCTCCTCATCGACATATTCATAGTAGAAATACTTATCCATTGCTCATATCCAATCAAACAATTCTTCAACGTCCAAATTACCTTCATACATTGGGATGTCTATCTTTTCTCTAGCTCCCAACTTGACAACCGATTTCAGTAAACACTCTTTCGTAGCATCCTTTACTACAACTTTTTAAAATTCCACTTCTTCATTCTCTACATCACTAACATCTCCATCGTTGGGTTCTCTTCTTTGTTGTTTCCATGGAATCCAACCTTGCTATGAGTTTTCTCATCTCTCTTTCCATAGCTCTATTTTCTACGGGTGGCTTCACACATCTCCTAGGTGGAATTGTGATGATGTATCTAATACCACTCGATGATCTCATCCTACTTATTTTATCTCCATTCCGCTATCTGAAAAACAAATCAGGCTTTGATACCACTTGGTGCATCCCCCTTCCCTCCTTGGGATTCTGCGATGTCCCGATCTTGGATATTCAAACTCCTAAGCCGACTTAGCACTTCGGGCCTTCCACAAACCTTGAACAGTCAATACACACAGGTCCCCTTGATGTCTCCTACATAATCGAAGTATCCACATCCATGCTCTCTAGCGCTTTGGCAACACCAATTTGTGAGTACTAGCCCCATGCTAGACTCTTTCTCTTATGTGACAATGAGTTCTGACCATGAGTCAAACCTTTCATAACTTTGGGCTTTGAAAATATTGTGACCTGTGCCTTGGTTTTTTCGGAAGCACTTTTCCTTGAATTCATGGATATATGCCACATGTCTCCCTAGATTTGACGGTCCATCTATACTTCGGGTTTCGCGACTTCAAGAAATTTCACCTAATGCACACAAAACTTATGTGGACCTATATCTCCTGGATTTTCTAATATGCTTCGATGTGTCTCCTCGCAACCAATGGTTAGGTTTCACTTCGTGAATTCGCTTGATCCTGCTTCTCAACACTTTTAAACACTGTGGACTCTGAAATGCCGAAGTGCTTCATAGCTAACCTTCCTACAAATTTTCCCAGATCTGATAGTATGGAATGATTCCAATCCCTCTTGGAGGGATCTTGTTCGTTAACCTCAGGAAACCTTAAAGAGCTCCTCCCTTTGAATATTTCTCACAACTCTTCCTCATGAACTTGTTCTCTCGAACTTTTGCATCCTCAGAGTGCTCTCTTCGACACTTATTCAAATTTCCACCTATGTACGCCTTGCAACAGGTCCTCCTCCATGTCTTGGATTCTCTATGGGTGAATTTCGCTACTCCTCCTGAACTCATGAGTCAAAATAATCTTCCGCGCACTCCTTGCGGACAAACTTCCTTCAATCTTGAATTTGAAGGACGACTATGTACTCCTTGCAAGATTACTTCCATGCTCTATTGTTCCCTCTGAACAATATGAAATTGACCGAGGTTCCTCCTACCCACACTCTCAAACTATATCCACTGAAATTTATGATTCACTACATACTCTTTCATGCACACCTTGTGGACACTATGCACTCCTTGCACACATAAGTTTTGCGTTATCTCTTCTAACCTTATGAGTCAAAATAGACTCTGTTAACACACTCCTTGTATACACTATGCACACTTTCACTCTCTTGTAGAAGAGAAACAATTGAAACTTATCTAGATATTTATAGATTCATACATTCAGTCATGTATATGCATTTATAAACATAATAACAAGAAATAACAAAGAATTGAAAATAAATGAAAAGTCTACCATTCATTCATTCAGATAGACACAATGACACTAGACATTTAGGAGAATGATTCTCCATTATATTCATTCAACTTAAAATATACATTTTCTCACACACCCTGATAAGCTTAAGAAACTTCTACAACAACTATCAACAACCTATACAATAGATTCGACAACTAGAATGCCAACAACTTCAACATCCTCTTCTGGTAAACAATACAAATATTTATACAAGAGGGGATCTTTGATCCTTTCCCCCCAAATACTCTAGATCTATCCTATAGAATTAAAGGCTTTCAACTACTTAGGACTTTTTACAATAAATATTTGTGACAGACAGATAAGATAGAACACATCGAATCTCTATTGCATGCAGGTTCATTAAAAGAAAATACATTCTCCAATGATCTCATGTGATCATCCATCCCCAAAACATTAAATATGTTATTTAATTACAATCCTTTCAAAATATTTACGCTATATTCCACTTTAAAATTTAAAATTCACTTCAAAAATCATGGTAGGCGCTTATTTGTCCTTCACGCATGCTTTGCTAGTGATGCTCCTACATCAATATTCCTCATCTCCCCTTCTAGTTCATCCACTCTAGAATTCCTCCTATGCTTTCTGACGGGAGATAAACTTGGACTACTCTTTTCTCTCCTCACTAAGTGTTTTAGTGAGTGATGATTATGTCTACCAAAACTTTTAGATTCTTCCTCCTTGGCATGTGCTGTATGATCCTTTGACTTACTTGGATCTGTCTATTTATGCACTATTTATTAATTGGGTTGGTTTTCATTGATGTCAAAAATTGAAGAAAGTCCGGTATCAAATTTTGGTATCCCCATAGGTGTGGATAAGGAGCCCATGCTTTCTTCAGGAATAATTTAATGAAGATCAATGAATTTATAGGAGAGAGTATTCTAGATGGATAATACATGTCATGTCGTTTCCGGTGATATGTGGTACATCACATAGTTCCTCATGATTAAAGCAATATAGCTTATTGAAGTTGGAGAACCCTCATGAGTTATCTAGAAGCCCATACAAGGTCAAAGAAGTCAATTATTCTATAAGATCCTAGAAGAAGTTTACTAGTCAAAGTGGTTGTAACTAGATTCAATTTTAGGTAAAGTTGTTGCAATAAGAAAATAATAAAAAATAGATTAGTTGCAACAATAAGTAGTTAGCTTACTATTTATGGTAAAGTGGTTGCAGGTGAGTAAAGTAGTTAAAAGTGGGTTATCACTAAAATAGGAAAGTTTGATAAAATTGTTAGAAGATAACCCATAAAGGAAGCTACATGGAGAGTATAAATAAGAGAGAAAGGGTCTCCCATTAGCACCTATTGAGCACATTGAATATTTCTTTTGTGAAATGTTATGGGAAGGTATCATTGAACAATCTAAAGAAGTGAGTCTAAAGCAACGACGAGATAAGTCCCAGGAGTCGAAGGGTCGAGACTGTGGGTACTGAACTAGTACTGAAGAATTATGTAGGTTGCAGTACAATAAGGATGCAAACATCCACGGGCCACAGTGGGACAAAGCATAGATTCCCGTGAGTTTACTAAAGAGAGAGCATGAATCTGTTGCCAAAGATGAAGAAAAGGAAGATAAGATCTATCATCAGTGACAAGTTGCAGAGATGAGGAGAGGCTACATGAAGGTATAACTATGAGAAGGTAAGTCAGAGCTATCTACAGTAACAAAGGTATCTTATATTTTTATCTTAAGTAGATCCTTGGTAAATGATTGGGGTATGGCCATGGGAGTTTGAGATTTTTCACTTGGGGGACTATTGGTTATATGGTATACTTTGTATATGACATAACTACATAGACACAATGCTATTGTATTTTTTTGTTTTTGTTAGAAAATTTCATTTGGCATCTTGTTAAGACATACCTTGTGTTATTTGGAGTATGGTTGAGGGTCTATGGTTGAGACATATTATTATCAGTACAGGTTGTGATTGCATAATAGTTAGGGTTTGATGTATGGTTAATGTAAAGGTTTCTTTTATTACACAAGATCAGTGAGACATATTTATGAACCTAGTACTTTGTTTTGTTAGATCTACTTGGGTATTGGATGAGTATTGTTTTCTATTAGATCAACTAGTTTGTGAGAAGATACAAAGAGATCATATAGTGATAGAGTGAGACAATGACATAGACAAAGTGATAGATTCAATATTAGTGATACTAGAAGAGCACTGTGCTAGTCCACGAGTTGCAGCAAACCGAGGCACGAACATCCAAGAGCTGCAATACAAAAATACACAGACATTCACCTGTTGTAGAATAGATTGGTCATGGATATGTAGGAAAGTTTTTGAATAATATTGGTATAGGTTGTGATAGTCTTTCAGTGACAAGATTGACAGTAACAGGTTGTGACAATGACAACTACATGTTATTTGATTCAATGATAGTGATAGGTCATGTACATTTGCCACTTATATTTTAGGGTTGTTGGATGGGGAAAGGATAGGTGGTTGGAGCCACCTTCCAATTGTAGTCGGAGAACATAGGGAGTTGTAGCGTTCTTCTAATTGAAGCCAGAAAATTGGAGAGTTGGAGCTTCCCTCGGGTTGTAGCCTCAGAATCTAGGGGGTTGGAGCCTCCTTCTAGTTGCAGCTAGAAAACAAAGGAATTTGGGGCTTCCAATGAATGTAATTTTTAAATGCATATAAGAAAAAACATTTCATGTTTTTCTCTCACATTGGGTTTACATGTCAAAATAATGGTGTAACTTGTATGTGTATGATTTCTCATTGTTCATGGTTTATTTATTTTTGACTTCTTGAATGATATTGGTAAATTGATCATGAGGTTAAAAACACTTATATATGTTGTGGTTAAAAAGGATTAAAAATATCTATTACTGATTCAACCCCCCTTTTAGTAATCCGAAAATTGGTATCAGATCAGGTCCTTCAAAAGCAAGTTTAACAACCGAAAGGAGATCATGGATTAATCTAATATTAGGATACCACAATTTGATGGAGATGATTATTCCTTCTAGATAATAATAATGGAGATAGATCTAAAGGAACTAGGATTTGAATGTTTTATGATCAGTAGTAGATGGATACAAAATACCAACCACTCCTCCAACAGATAAAGGTGGAAAAAAACTTGAAGAAAATAATTCAAAATCCACAAGTTCACTCCTGAACGGTCTGAATAAATCAATATACACCAAATTTATGCATTGTGATTCCTTGAAATACATCTGGGCCAAACTGAAGAACATATACGAAGGACATGATAAACTCAAGGAAGCTAAACTTCAAATTTTCAAATCAAAGTTTGAACAACTAAAGATGAATGAAGATGAGAACATAGTAGCCTAATTTCTACGAGTTGATGTAGTAAATAGTAGAAAATGACTGGGAGCCAAGAAAAAGGAACAGGTTGTGCTGAAAAAGGTATTGAGATCCATACCAATGATATTTGATTAAGATATTTCAACACTAGAAGAGAGAGAGGACCTAGCTACATTGAGCATGGATGAGTTGCATGGGACACTCACAACATATGATACGAGAATAGAGAAAGACAATATGGTTACAAATGAAGTAACATTCAAAGAATATAAGAAGACAAATCAAAAGGACAAGTAAATGGAAAAGTAAGATAGTAGCAGCAGTGATATGTCAAAAGATGATGAAAAAGTAGCCAAATTTGTCAAAAGGTTGAAAAAGGGAACCGACAAATATAAAGGTAAGATTCCATTGATTTGTTTTAATT
>JZKD02S2169302.1:131138-161746 GCA_000966675.3 Picea glauca | reverse complement strand
ATTGCCACCCTTTCTCTTCAAGCTGATGAATTTGTCTTGATCCCTAGTCATGTGTGAAGAACATCCACTGTCTATGTACCATTCATATTCTTCTTTACATTCTTCAGCGGTCAATTCTATTCGAAAATCTTCATTGTTTGGAATCTCTTTCCCTCTCCATACTGTGGTTGGCATAGGGACATCTTCATTCATATATCTGCAATCTTGTGCTTTGTGACCAAGATAATTACATTTGTAGCATACAATATTTATGTCCATCAATGGGGAAAATGAATTATAACTTATGTTGACAAATCCAAGATTATTTCTATATCTTCTATTTACACCATTCATGTTTCTTGCTTATGTGTTCCTTTCATTGATTATGCAATTAATTGCCTTATGTCCAAAAATTTTGCAAGTATTACAATGACCAAGAAAGAAATTTTGATACCATTGAATAAGTGGGCTTCTTTGTGATGTAGTCCATCTGGGTTCATGATCTATTTTTCTGTATTTTCCTTCATACCGATTGAAGCTTCTTTGATTTCTGAAGGTAGGAGATCTTCTTGGATATTCATCTCTTTTGTAATCATTCCTTCTTTCTGGTATCCTAGTCCACTTCTCATCAACTGTTTATGTAGCTCTTTCTTCAACCTTGTTGTTGGTATTTGCATATTCTTTGTATGAAGTTTCACCCATGCATCCAAGATGTGTTAAATCTTTTGTCACTTGAGAGTTTCTTAAGCTCTTCCTCAATGAGACAACTTCTTGTTCAAGTTTCTCACAATCTTCTTCTTTCTTATTCATTTGGACATTCCTTACTTCTATTATTCTTTCTTCTTCGAGTAGAGTTTTCAAGGAACTTGTTTCTTCTCTTAGTTTCTCAAAGTCTTATAATTGTTTCTTCAAGATTACAACTGTCTTTTCAAAACTAACCAGTTCACTTCTTAGTTTTCTTTGCATGTCTTTGAGCTTTCTATTTTCAATCTCAACATGCTTCAATTTCTTAAGATTCTCATCTTCTTGTTGAATAATTTTTTCTTCATGAATTTCTTCTTCTTCATTGTAATTTTCTTCTTTGGTGTCATTTCTTTCAATCCTTGGATGAGAACATTCAAATTCAACATGAACTACTCCTTCACAATTAAAGCAAAAGAACTAACCTCTATTTTCTTCTTTGAAATCTAAGATGTTGTAATTTGCTTCAAATTCTTCTTCTTCTTCTTCTTCTTCTGCGTCTTCCCTTACATAAAGGTCTTGTAGCTTGTCCCAATTCTCTTTTGATGATGCACATGATCCCACCTTGGATTTCACTGAATCTGTCAATCCATTCAAGATGGTAACTATTGTCAATTTGTTGTTCCTTTTTGCTTCCTTCCGAGCTGCAGTCTTTGGTTTCTTCAAAGCATTGTATCCTAAAGCAACTGAGAACCAAACATCTTCCCCAAGAGATTTCAAGTAAGTTTCCATTCTATTACTCCCATATTCAGAATTGCTTCCATCAAATGGTGGAATCCCATTTGGAATTTTGTCTTCCATTTCTTCTTAGGATCTTCCTTCCAGTGGTTAAATTGTACTGAAGGTAACCTTCTCTGATACCAATTGTTGATTCTTAGAGGGGGGTGAATCAGTATCAAGTACAATTTAAAACATTTTTAAACTTATACTTAAACCATTCAACTATATGCAATGAGCAATGAACAATAGTATAAGAGTTACACCAATACACCATAATACACCATGCATAATATATGAGAAATAATCAATAGTTATTGTTCAAGGGAAGTAATCACTTCCAGAGGTAGCTACAGCTTCCAAATGTAAAGGGAGGAATAAACCTCCATGACGAAGATACAATCCTCCAATATCAAGAGAGTTTTGACCTCTCCATACTTTCCCCTTCCTTCCACCCAAGAATATATGATAGATAATAAAACTTTACATTAAATCATCACCATCAACCAATCATCACATAGAACCCGATAATGCTTCCTGAGACTTCTTCAATTTATGAAATTATTCAATTCTTGGAGTACTCTGATCCTGTAGATAATATTACTCAATTTATTCTCTGAAACTCCTCCAATTTTCACTCCTTTAATCCTCCCCAAAAAGAGGTTATAGAAAGAATGGTAGACTTTATTCAATTATGGTCTGTTCAAAAGACCCAACTTGTAGAGCATGACCTGTGCTCAATATTTAACATTCGATTCTGAAACTCACACACAAGAAACCAAAGTCCTTCCTCGTTCCAATGGAAGTGGTCCCACTTCATTTGGATTTTGTATGAAGAATCTATGACTATTTTACCCCGAACACTTTTTTATTGACTAGCTTCAGGACTAGTCACAAACCCTATCTTCCCCATAGTGTATCTCCATAATTATAGGGAATCAAGAGATGAAATTTTTACCCGAGGTACCTTGATGTGTATTCTCAATTCCATACTGATTTCACCACCTGAATCATTATAGAAAAAAAGTTATAGCAAAAATGGTAAGATGACCTGAAAATAACATACCTTAGAACACATCACCAAAAGACTTCATCCTCCCTTGAAATCCAACCTTCTTTTACTTCTTGTTTCCTCTGAAATTAAAATTGTATCAAAATGAATGTATAATGATGTTTATTTATACCATTTATGTCACTTCCTTTTAACATTAGGGCCAACCTGACACTTTCTTATTTTGTAATTATTTTCTTTAATTCTCTTCAGGGCCTACATGTACTTCCTTCAATTCACTTTGTCATCTTCAAAAATTCATTTCTCCTCAACCATGAGGATCCACGTGATGTGACACATACCACCGGAAATAACATGATGTATACTCTCCATTCATGGTTGTTGTATATGCATGTGCATTGTCCTTCATGTCCAAATACCTTTATCAATCTTCCAGTCCAAAACCCATGACTAGGGTTGACATCAATGACAACAACCAATCTTCTAACATTTATAACCTCATTTACTTCTGTCTTTTTCCTCTTTATTATCATTATACTTTATTTTTCCCATTTCTATTTTAAACACTAATTTTTTTTTTCTATTTTGTTTACTTATTATTCTATATAACTTTTTTTTATTTTTTTATATACATTATTCATATCACTACTTTTACCATATTTATAACTTTGAAAATTTTGTATACTTCTATTTTCTAAGACTAACATTCATTTATTTGATTCTCTATGAATCGTGTAGGTGAGCATACAGTTTACAGGTAGCCTGAACAGAGGGTGAGACAATTTGCATAAATCTCCCCCCCCACCCTTTTTTTATATAGAAAGACTCTCCCTATTCCTGGGTTCCTATGGGTAGTTCTTCATAGGTTTTAAAGTCTGTAGAATAAAGGGTTTCTGGGTTGTAGGTTAGGGGTTTGGGAGCAGATTTCATAGTTATGTGGGTGGTCAAGCCCAAGTTTCAGTTTTGAAACCGAGCTCTAATACCATGTGTAAGGTCTCTTCTAGCAGAGCCTTATAAAACATAAATTTAGATAGAGAAATGCCAATTAATCAGTTTAAATACTAAATTCTAAAATTTTACAGTCCATATAGTCACAAATAATCATAAACATACTACTCAACATATTGCACAATTTCATACATAAATTCATATCATAACTTTCATCCTTAACAAAATTAAAACTAGAAAAATACCTCTTGAAGGACGAGTATGTCCCTGTAACATCCTGCTCTGGTGCACTAAGTGAACTTATTCTTGAGGACACTTGCTCGCAAGTGATCCTGATTATTATGCTAATAAAACATTTGATTTTGATTATGAGGCATTATGGGTTGATAACATGTTGTTTTACTGCTATGACATAAACAAGTGCTATTGGCTCGGTTTTACTGAGTGTGCAGGATTTTGGACCTTGAGGATGCAGAGGCATCGATGGAACCCCTTGGACTCCGGATCGAGTCAGGGAGTGTACCCCTTGGACCCTAGAGGCTGATGATAACTTGCTGATCAGAATCACATATGGAGTAAATGGTTCACGCACGACTACCAAAGATGTTGAGGGAGAGGGGTGGACAATAGCCTTGCCATAGCCTACTAGTACTCCCACCATGGCTCAAACTGTAGGTTAACGATTACCTAGTTCAAGAGGACCCATGATGTCGTGAGGGTAGACTGCGATAGTCGCTCACGATGATTCTAAGGGGCGCACAATAAGGCAGGGGCCTTATTCCTTAGAAGCCCTTAGTCTCCCACAAGTTCACCTGGCGGAGTGTTGACTCCAGGGGTTATTGATGTCTACCAAATCATTCAAGAGGTGAGTGGCACCCTTGGAGCACGTAATGTGTCTTGAAGGGCACGTCGCGCAAAGGAACATATGAGGTGAGTGGCACCATTGGAGCACCTAGTGTGTCCTAGAGGGAATGTCGCGTTGTTTATGATAGAGGGATGAACCTAGATGACCCTAAGACAAATAACATGTTCAGTAATTAAAAAAAAAACATTTTCCCTAATTAATTGTCGCCCGGTACAAAATCTAAGGTCTAAGTCTAAATTACGCTAGTGGTAAAATTTAGACTACCTTAAAAAAAAAAAATTAAATAAATAAATAATAATAATTAAAATAAAAACAACTTAAATGATAATTATGATCTTCTTTAAATCTTGAGACATAAAGGAATTAAAAAATTAATTGTTTCAAAAAAAAATCTATTGGATTAAAATTTAAAAAGGGAATTAATTGTTTTAGTACTTGATAATTTAAAATATATTAATTCAATAAGAAAAGGGAAAAAGGGTTAATTTTCACACCTGCGTTTTTGAGGTCTAAGTAAAAGGGGAAAGAGGAAAAATCTAAAATATTAGGAAACTAGGGAAAAGAGGTAACATAAAAAGGGAAAAAGGGGAACTTAAAGGAAAAAGCGGGAAGTCAACTTAGTAAAGAATCTACATTTAAGAGCTTTCTAATTTTAAACTGAATTAGTAATTTCATAATAGGGAAAGCCTTTAAGACCTTTAAGGGAATTTGGGGACACCTAGGAGTGATTCTAGGAGTAATTCTAGGTGGGTGAGGGAAATAAGATAATTAATTAATTAAAGAAATTAAATAATGGAGGAATGAAGGGGATGGGTGACACTTGTACAGAGAGGAATTTTTTAGGATTTTATTTTTAAAAAACTTTAATTAAATGAAATTTTAGGAAAGAAAGGAATTTCAAAACTCTATAAAATGAGGGAAGGAGAAGGAGGAAGGGGGATATTCTATTTGCGTAATGTTACGCTACAAAAATATCTACTTGACTGATTTACTTGTGGGAGTGGGTATACCCATCTCGGAGAGGAGTGGCAGCTCGGCCTTGCCAGGTGAGCTAGGAGCTAGACGAGATCTCTAAATAGTGTGTGTGGCCCCTTTGTGGCTCGGGGGCTAAGGGAGAAGAAGAGTACCCCTAGCATTGGCTGGGAGGTACCACTGAAGTCTCGACGGTCGGTGAGCAGGAGCTGCACGAAGCGCGTAGGACGTCATTCAGAGCAGGCGATCAGGCAACGGTACACTCTCTTCATTTGTGTATGATAGATTATGTTAGGACTTATGCTCTTATCTGCGTATTTAATGGAGAAGTAAACTGAGTTATATTAAAATGGATGGATGAAACTTTTCTTAGCCTAGCTCAACGGTTGTTGTCTCCTATGGCCTTCATTTTCTTGCATGTCTTGACCACCTGGTTGTGATTGATTGAGTCCTTAATGGTTGTTAGCCTTTCGTCCTTATCTCCTCAGCCCTCACCTGAGCAGTCAGCCAGAAGCCTAATCTACGGTCATCGCCTTAGCGTTAAAATACCTATGGATCTCAACGCCCTGCTTTTCTATGCGAGGATGATGAGCGACAGACGAACTTGCTAATTGTCTGCCTCTGTTTTTGTCCTTGGCTGAAATTTTTCCTTGCTCCTTGATGCATTTAAATAACCTTGAATTTTGATTGATGGCAAAGTTCCTCATTCTGTGTGTATAATCACCGGATAAGTTTATCTCTGCGTTTATATATTGCTGGATGGACCAGCACTGTGATGCATTACCTCCCTAGCATCTTAACTCTGTGATTGTTATGGATGGATTTTTTCTTTGTGAATTTTATCTCTGAACAATAATAATTGATGAGTTTTATCTTGAGCCTTCGCCCATTCGATTGAATGCCTACAATTATTCTGGTCTGTGTTTTTGTGTTGGAATCCCTGTCTGTCTACGTTTTTGGTGATTTGTGGTTGAAGTCCCTGCATTTTTATGACTGCATTTCTTTAGCATTGGGCAGTGAAATTTTACTATCAATGAATTTATACAGTTCAGTGTTTTATACTATCAATGGATTTATACTACCAAATGAAATTATACTATCAAATGAAATTATACTATCAAGGAATTTATACAGGTCAGTGAGACTATACTATCGATGAATTTATATAGCGTTTTTATGACAGCATTTGAACCTTAAGGACAACGAATTTATACAGGCCAGTGGTTCCATATATTGAATGGATGGCGGAATGATTTGCGTTCAGAGTTTAGATTGTTACAGTCTGGTCGATTTAACCGGGTAGCCATTTATGGTTGTTTAACCTTGCAGCCTTTAGCACTGTCACTGGCTGGAGCACTTCACTTGTAGTATCTATTATTGTTAAGCGTATGGTTGAATTTTGATTTCATTAAGGGCCAACTGGTAGCATAATTGACCAATGCTCTTATTAACTAGTTAATGGCTAGCATATAATCTAGAGAAAAACCTTATTGAATGGCCAAAGATTTTAAGTAAGCCAAAATTCACTTCCATTATGAAAAACAAGGAAACCTCGAGCCCATCGCATTGTACCTTACTCTGAAAGCCGAAAACGTTTGATGCCTCAGGTTTGGTAGAAGGCAAGGACGTTTTCTTGTGTTTGGTCCAGAACAGGTAATTTTCAAACAAGGAGTAAACGTTATGGTTAAGTGTTACCTCATTGTCATATCGCTATAACTTAACAAAATGATATGTTTAAATGTCCCTCTTATACAAATATTGTTAGGGTTTTTAAGATCTAAGGTTTCAGCTTTTGCAGTAAAGTAACACATACCACACAAATGTATACATACATAAAGACATTATTATTATTATTTTTCTGGAACAAGAATTCCAATGCCAATATGATACACTATGTACAAGGATATAGGTCACTCTTTACATTGCACAAGAATTCCAATGTCCATATGATAGACTATGTACAAGGATATAAGTCACTCTTTACATTTCATAAGGAAATCCAGTGTTCTTGAAAATGTCCCCTTTTAAGGTAACAAATTATAAATAACTCTACTCATTAAAAATTGTAGACTCAAATCATTAGGATCCCATAGCGAGGATTCTTTCTTTTACCTGTAGAAAGCGAAGGAAAGTGATTAGTATATTGTTATTGAATTTCAAGAAATAAGTAAAATATTTAAACAAAGAGGTAGACTTACCTTCCATTCTCAAGGGTTATCGATGCTTGAGAAGCCATGAAGGTGTAACTCCTTTCCTATTTATTAAAACTCACTTGGATTACTATTATGGTAATACCAAATACACAAGTGATAGTTAAACAGTGCCAAGAATAAATTATTTACATGTGTTGATTCTGATGTATTCTTTTAACATATGATGTGTTCCCTGCAAAATAGAAGGACCCATCATTAAAACAATATCCATAATCTTTTCAACCAAAATTTATGTAAATAGAGGTATTGCAGAAAGAAATGAACTTGCAATATCAGGGAAGTACTATTCTTCTACACGGATATATTTGTAGAGAGCCTATACGTATATGATTAGTGCTTTACTACATCAAATATAATTTGATTTTAGGCCTGAATACATCCATAACTGGAATAATATCAAAGACAAGCTACAAAGGAATAAAATCTGGAAACCTAAACTAGGAAGTTATTAACAGTAAAATAAAATAAAAAATCCAAATATTTATTGTTAAACTGTAATATCATTACAAAGGGATATATATAGCTCAGGGATATATATAGCTCGTATAAATTCTGTGGAGATGACGTTCATTGACATACTTTCACCTTTTTCTTGTACCATATAAGTCCCTTTTTGGTGGTCTTTAGATGTTCAGTTTCGTTGTATGCTCCCTAGATAAGTAACATCGTAAGTTTAGCATATTAAGCATTTAAAGTAAAGGTTTAATTTTAGTAATTATGGCCTCCTCCTGAACACAAATATTTATTCCTGTATTTACATGTAATCATAAAATCATGTATGGGTTGCTGTGATGGAACTCTCTTGCCATCTTTCTAGGCATGTAATATCTTGGAGAACTTTCTTCAAATATTCAATTATTCCTAGAGATAGAGAAGGCATTTTAGTAACTTGCTTTCTAATCTTGTTTTTAAGTCCAATTTTTAGACATCTAATTTTAGGATTGATGAGGGTTAGGAAGTGTATATATTATTCAACTATGTCATGAGTGGTTAGCACTTTATGTCGTGTTATGTTTATAGAGCCTAGAACTAGCCAGGTTATCTCTTAACGATGATTATGTCATGTTATCATGTGACTTCTAGATGTTGGGAGTGGGATGTCATGTCCCTGTTTTTTGGGCATTTCTTATGAGGGGCTTGATGTTGTAACTAAATGGGAGGGTTGTTACACATGGTATTAGAGCAAGTTCAACCCTACGACTATGGATTGCCATGTTTCCACTGCAGTGAAGCTTGAGTTGGCTTAGCACTAACTAAAATCTTAACGTGTTCTTGTGGAGATGTCGATTAGAGGACGCCCCAAGGTTTCACGACGGGTGTCGTGGACGGAGGTGCGACGCCTCCAGAAGTGTTGCGCCCTCAGAGTCTAGCCCCAATGGGAGGAATAAATCCTTGGGCTAGATTAGATTGTATTGGGAATAAATCCTTGGGCTTGAAAAGGTGCTTCTGTGGAATGTCAGAGGCCTTGATTCACCATCTGTACTGAGATAAGGCCAGGGCACCTATACCCCAAAGGGTTTGCAGCGTGCCTAGCTAGTACCATTATTATTCTCTTCGAACTCGAGATGGTCAATGGTCAATTACTGAGTTCTTAGGTGCCCTAGATGGCACACCTGCCAAGGCATGGTTCGAGAGTATGGCGACATGCTTGTGCTTCACAATTTTACTTCCAACACGAAGGTTTTCATGGCGGTCCTCCAATCAAGGGGAGCACTCTTCCATGGTGGGATATTCTCCTATCATTTGAATATGATTGTCAAGATGTGTCATGGGAACTGTTCGAGGAATGGTTGCAGGAGGGGTATCTTCCGGTGGAATTCATCGATCAACAGCTCAACAATTTCGATGCCTCGTGATGATGCAACCGCAAGGGCCTGAGTACGAGGCCCATTTTAGAGTGGCTTCGGTGTGCTTCTCCCTAAATTACCCTGAAACATAAGGTCAAGAATTTTAAGTTTTGTCTTATTGTTAGAATTCAACGTCTACTTCGGGTACTAGGAATACTGGACCGGAGAAAGTATGTTGGGCTGTGGGGAGCTAGATTACCAACGCAAATGCCCTGAGGAAAGGGCTGGAGCATCTGGATCAGTCGAACCCACTATCATGGGAGTTTTGAGCAAGGCCCATCAGATTCATGCAGTGGTGAATAACCACCAGGTAGAGCATCAGTCGACTGCGCTCAAGATGACAGGTACCATCGTTGACTAGACCCTTAGTATTTAATAGATCCCGGTACTACCGAGAGTTTCATTTTCAGTGCAGCGCTAAAAAGGATTGAAGTAAAGGATTTCGAACAGGATGATTGTATCTTGTAGAAATGGCCTCGAGGCCAACGGAAGGTTGGGGGAAGGGTTACGGTCTATATCCTTAACTTGGGAGAGTTTGTCACCAGGGCCAACTTGTACATCACGATCTTGGGATCTTATGATGTCGTGATTGGTATGGACTGGTTGGAATCGCATGAGGCGATACACAACTGTAAGACAAACGGTTGAGCTTGGTCGATGATGAGAGATAGAGACGTGTGATTGTAGGACTGAACTAGGGAGTTTCCATGAGGTTTTTCTCTTCCTTATAGCTACAGAAGAGTAAGCACAAGGGGTGCAAGATTTATGTGATCCTTGCGTTAAACGAGAAGGGAGTAGCAAAAGGTCTATAACACCTTACGGTGGTGAAAGAGTTTGCAGAGTATTTCCAGAGGAGTTACTTGGGATGCCACTGGAGAGGGAGTTAGAGTTTACCATAGACCTGAAACTGAGGACCGAACCGATAGCAAAAAATCCTTATCAGATGTCGACCCTGGAGTTACAAGAGTTGAAAATGCAACTTAAGGAGTTGCTGGACCTGGGACTGTTACGTCCTAGTGTGTCACTGTGAGGTGCACCTATTATTTTCATGTGAAAGAAGGATGGGTCATGGAGGCTCTGCATTGACTACCATCAATTGAACAAGGCCACGATCAAAAATCATTATCCATTGCCGAGGATGATGATCTATTCGATCAAATGAAGGATGTGATGGTGTTCTCAAGGATCAACTTGCGACTTGGATACCACCAGTTACGGATTAAGGATGATGACATCCCTAAGACAACCTTTAAGATGAGGTTGGACATTACGAGATTACTATTTTACCATTTGGATTGACGAACACCCCAGGGGTATTCATGAGTTTGATGAATGGGGTGTTCCGCGAGTACTTGGACAAGTTCATCCAAGTACTCATTGACGATATTTTGATTTACTCTTGGACGATGGAGGAGCATGACGAGCACTTACGTTTGGTACTACAATGTCTGTGAGAGCACCAATTGTATGGGAAGTTGTTCAAATGTTCATTTTATCAAACAAAGATTAACTACTTAGGGCATGTCATCTCCGGCGAAGGAATCGTCATGGATCCAGCAAAGGTCGAAGCTATCATGGAATGGCCTACACCAACGAATGTCCCGAAAGCATGTAGCTTTATGGGTTTAGCAGGATACTAGCGATGGTTCATTGAGGGGTTTTCAAAGATAGAAAATCCAATCACAGAGTTGCAGAAGAAGAACACGAAGTTTGTTTGGACCGAGAAATGCACGAAAGCATTTCATAGGCTCAAAGAATTGTTGACAATGACACCGATACTAAAGGTCCCTGACATGGACACGGACTTCTTGGTATTCATTGATGCATCCAAGGAAGGATTAGGTCAAGTCTTGATGCAAGACGGACGAGTGATCGCTTACATTTCGAGGAAACTGAGAAGGCATGAGGAGAACTACGCGATGCATGACTGGGAGTTGTTAGCCATCGTATATGCCTTGAAGGTATGGAGACACTACCTTGTTGGATGAAATTTTTAACTAAAGACTGACCATTGTGGACTATAACACATTTTTACGCAAAGCAACCTGAATGCGCGACAACGAGATTGGTCAGAATTGATTAGCGAGTACGACTTTGAGATTACTTACATAAAGGGAACAATGAACCGAGTGGCAGATGCATTGAGTCGGAGACCACGCATCTTTTCGGTGTTGCCGCTTCAGATGAATCTACGTGAAAACATTCTAACTTTACAACATGATGATGAATGGTACAAATAGGTCGAAGGTTTTATTGGACAAAACACAATGATGATACCATGATTTGAAGGATTTTCGTTTGATAGCGATGGATTATTGAGGTTTAAAAAAATTGGAACTACGTACCGCCGAACGATGAGTTGAGGATGTTGATCCTGAGCTAGGCACATAGAGCAGTTTACATGGCTCACCCAGGAGTCACGAAGATGAGGGTAGACCTTAAACCCTTATTCTTCTAGAAGGGAATGAAGGCATACATAGTCAACTATGTGGCCAGATGTTTAGATGTCAGCAGGTAAAGGCTGAACATAGAAACCCAGTAGGATTACTACAACCACATGCTATTCTGGAATGGAAATGGGAGGTTATTTCGATGAATTTTATTGTTGGATTGCCATTGACGACAAGGAGACATGACTCGATTTTTGTAGTAGTAGACACTCTGACGAAGAGTGTTCACTTTATTCCTGTGTGTATGACATATCAGGCACTTGACATAGCTAAAGTTTTCATCAGTGAGATTGTGAGGTTGCATGGCATGCCTAAGAGGATTATATCCGATCGAGGATCGGTGTTTACTGGATGAATTTGGATGAGTTTCCAAGAGGCCTTGGGAACTGAACTTAACTTTAGAATTTTGTATCACCTGGAAACTGACAGGCAGACCGAATGAACGAACCAAACCTTGGAGGACATGTTGTGCATGTACGTGATGGACCAACAAAAGCGTTGGGAAGAATTCTTGCCACTAGTGGAGTTCGCTTACAACAAAAGTTACCAAAGCACCATTAAGATGGTGCCTTTCGAGTTTCTTTATGGGTGACCATGTCGGGCACCTTGATTTGAGATTGGCTTGTAGATAGGGTCCAAGTGGGACCGGAAGTGATCCAAAAGCAAATTTGGAGGATTAAATGAAAACTTTAAGACAAAGGATCAAGGAAGAGAAGGATCGACAGAAGAGTTACGATGATGTGTGTCGTGTCGACCGTAGTTACGTTGTGGTGATCAAGTCTTTTTGCGGCTGAAACCGCATAAGAGTTCGATCTAGTTTAGAAAAAGGGGCTAAAATATATCCTACAATATTTTGGAAAGGAGAGGCTAGTGGCATGATGACTAGCCTTGCCTGATTCTTGAGGCATATGCATGATGTATTTCACATCTCTGTTGAGACTTTATGATTAGTGATCCTTCACATTATTTGACTTGAGCACCTTGTGGGTGTCGGATGAGGGTGTGCTCACGGCTGAGCCGATCCACATCCTAGATAATCATCACGTTCGATAGATATGATGTCGAATGATAGATCAGGTCAAGGTCCGGTGGGACAATTATAGTCCGCACTCGGCAACCTGGGAGGATGCATATGATATGTGCCAACAGTTTCCATTTTTTTTTGATAGATAGACATATGATACTGTGATACACATTATTTCAGCATTTATACTATGGAACTTCGAGACGAAGTTTAGACCAAGAGGGGGTGTATGTAACATCCCGCTCTGGTGCATTGAGCGAACTTATTCTTGAGGACACTTGCTCCCAAGTGATCCGGATTATTATGCTATTAAAACATTTGATTTTGATTATGAGGCATTATGGGTTGATAATATGTTGTTTTACCACTATGACATAGACAGGTGCTATTGACTTGGTTTTACTGAGTGTGCAGGATTTTGGACCTTGAGGATGCAGAGGCATCGATGGAACCCCTTGGACTCTGGATCGAGTCAGGGAGTGTACCATTGGGGTTTGATTGTATTACTGTGATATTAATGCATCTGATTATATGATATGATATGGATATGTTATGACATGATTTGATTGATGATGCAGGCTAGTGATAGCTTGCCAACCAGACTCACATATGGAGTAAAGGGGTCACGCATGAATACCATAGATGTTGAGGGAGAGGGGTGGACAACATCCTTGCCACAGCCTACTAGCCCTCCCGTCGTCGCTTGAACTGTAGGTTAACGATTACCTAGTTCGAGAGGACCCACGATGCCATGAGGGCAGATTGCGACAGTCCCTCACGATGATTCTAAGGGGCGCGCAATAAGGCGGGGGCCTTATTCCTTAGAAGCCCTTAGTCTCCCACAAGTTCACCTAGAGTGTGACTCCAAGGGTTATTGATGTCTACCAAATCAGTCAAGAGGCAAGTGGCACCCTTGGAGCACGTAGTGCGTCCTGAAGGGCACGTCGCGCAAAGGAACAGATGAGGCGAGTGGCACCCTTGGAGCACCTAGTGCATCCTGGAGGGCACATCGCATTGTTGATGATAGAGGGAGGAACCTAGATGACCCTAAGACACATAACATGTTAAGTAATTAAAAAAAAAAACATTTTCCCTAATTAATTGTCGCCCGGTACAAAATCTAAGGTCTAAGTCTAAATTACGCTAGTGGTAAAATTTAGTCTACCTTTAAAAAAAAAAAATTAAATGAATAAATAATAATAATTAAAATAAAAACAACTTAAATGATAATTATGATCTTCTTTAAATCTTGAGACACAAAGGAATTAAGAAATTAATTGTTTCAAAAAAAAATCTATTGGATTAAAATTTAAAAAGGGAATTAATTGTTTTAGTACTTGATAATTTAAAATATACTAATTCAATAAGAAAAGGGAAAAAGGGTTAATTTTCACACCTGCCTTTTTGATTTCTAAGTAAAAGGGGAAAGAGGGAAAATCTAAAATATTAGGAAACTAGGGAAAAGAAGTAACATAAAAAGGGAAAAATGGGAACTTAAAGGAAAAAGAGGGAAGTCAACTTAGTAAAGAATCTACATTTAAGAGCTTTCTAATTTTAAACTGAATTAGTAATTTCATAATAGAGAAATCCTTTAAAACCTGTAAGGGAATTTGGGGACACCTAGGAGTGATTCTAGGAGTAACTCTAGGTGGGTGAGGGAAATAAGATAATTAATTAATTAAAGAAATTAAATAATGGAGGAATGAAGGGGATGGGTGACACTTGTACTGAGAGGAATTTTTTAGGATTTTATTTTTGAAAAAATTTAATTAAATGAGATTTTAGGAAAGAAAGGAAGTTCGAAACTCTATAAAATGAGGGAAAGAGAAGGAGGAAGGGGGATCTTCTATTTGCGTAACGTTACGCTGCAAAAATATCTACTTGACTGATTTACTTGTGGGAGTTGGGATACCCATCTCGGAGAGGAGTGGTAGCTCGGCCTTGCAAGGCGAGCTGGGAGCTAGACGAAATCTATAGATAGTGTGTGTGGCCCCTTTGCAGCTCGGGGGGCTAAGGGGGAAGAAGAGTACCCCTAGCATTGGCTGGGAGGTACCAGTGAAGTCTCGACAATTGGCAAGCAGGATTTGCATGGAGCGCACAGGACGTCATTCGCAGTGGGTGATCAGGCAACGATACGCTCTCTTCATTTATGTATGATAGATTATGTTAGGACTTATGCTCTTATTTTCATATTTAATGGAGAAGTAAACTGAGTTATATTAAAATGGATGGATGAAACTTTTCTTAGCCTAGCTCAATAGTTGTTGTCTCCTATGGCCTTAGTTTTCCCGCATGTCTTGACCACCTAGCTGTGATTGATTGAGTCCTTAATGGTTGTTGGCCTTTCGTCCTTAGCTTCTTAGTCCTCGCCTGGGTAGTTGGCCAGGAGCCTAATCTACGGTCATCGCCTTAGCGTTAAAAGACCTATGGATCTCAACACCCTGTTTTTTTGTGCGAGGATGATGAGCGACGGACGAACTTGCTAACTGTCTACCTCTGTTGTTGTCCTTGGCTGAAGGTTTGCCTTGCTCCTTGATGCATTTAAATAAACTTGAATTTTGATTGATGGCAAAGTTCCTCATTCTGTGTGTATAATCACCGAATAATTTTATCTCTGTGTTTTATATATTGCTGGATGGACCAGCACTGTGATGCATTACCACCCTCGCATCTTAAATCTGTGATTGTTATGGATGGCCTTTTTCTCTGTGAATTTTATCTTTGCACAGTAATAATTCATGAGTTTTGTCTTTAGCCTTCGCCCATTTCATTGAATGCCTACAATTATTCTGGTCTGCGTTTTTGTGTTGGAATCCCTGTCTGTCTGCGTTTTTGGTGATTTACGGTTGAATTCCCTGCATTTTTATGACCACGTTTCTTTAGCCTTGGGCAGTGAAATTTTACTATCAATGAATTTATACAAGTCAGCGTTTTATACTATCAATGAATTTATACTACCAAACAAAATTATACTATCAAATGAAATTATACTATCAAGTAATTTATACAGGTCAGTGAGACTATACTATCGATGAATTTATACAGGTCAATGAATTTATACAACATTTTTATGACAGTGTTTGATCCTTAAGGACAACGAATTTATACAGGCCAACGGTTCCATATATTGAATGGATGGAGGAATGATTTACGTTCATAGTTTAGATTATTACAGTCTGGTCGATTTAACTGGGTAGCCATTTATGATTGTTTAACCTTATAGCCTTTAGCATTGTCACCGGCTGGAGCGCTTCACTTGTAGTATCTATTATTGATAAGCATATGGTTGAATGTTGATTTCATTAATGGTCGACTAGTAGCATAATTGACCAGTGATCTTATTAACTAGTTAACGGTTAGCATATAATCTAGAGAAAAACCTTATTGAATGGTCAGATATTTTAAGTAAGCCAAAAGTCACTTCCATTACGAAAAACAAGCAAACCTCGAGCCCATCGCATTGTACCTTACTCTGAAAGCCGAAAACGTTTGATGCCTCAAGTTTGGTTGAAGGCAAGGATGTTTTCTTGTGTTTGGTCCAGAACATGTAATGTCCAAACAAGGAGTAAACGTTATGGTTAAGTGTTACCTCATTGTCATATCGCTATAACTTAACAAAATGATATGTTTAAATGTCCCTCTTATACAAAGATCGTTAGGGCTTTTAAAATCTAAGGTTTCAGCTTTTGCAGTAAAGTAACACATACCACACAAATGTATACATACATAAAGACAATATTATTATTATTTTTCTAGAACAAGAATTCCAATGCCGATATGATACACTATGTACAAGGATATAGGTCACTATTTACATTGCATAAGAATTCCAATGTCGATATGATAGACCATGTACAAGGATATAAGTCACTCTTTACATTGCATAAGGAAATCCAATGTTCTTGAAAATGTCCCCTTTTAAGGTAACAAATTGTAAATAACTCTACTCATTGAAAATTGTAGACTCAAATCAACAGTATCCCATAGCGAGGATTCTTTATTTTACCTGTAGAAAGCGAAGGAAAGTGATTGTATATTGTTATTGAATTTTAAGAATTAAGTAAAATATTTAAACAAACACATAGACTTACCTTCCATTCTCAAGGGTTATCAATGCTTGAGAAGCCATGAAGGTGTAACTCCTTTCCTATTTATTAAAACTCACTTGGATTACTATTATGGTAATACCAAATACACAAGTGATAGTTAAAGAGTGCCAAGAATAAATTATTTACATGTGTTGATTCTGGTGTATTGTTTTAACATATGATGCGTTCCCTGCAAAATAGAAGGACCCATCATTAAAACAATATCCATAATCTTTTCAACCAAAATTTATGTAAATAGAGGTATTGCAGAAAGAAATGAACTTGTAATATCAAGGAAGTACTATTCTTCTACACGGATATATTTGTAGAGAGCCTAGACATATATGATTAGTGCTTTACTACATCAAATATAATTTGATTTCAGGACTGAATACATGCATAACTGGAATAATATCAAAGACAAGCTACAAAGGAATAAAATCTGGAAACCTAAACTAAGAAGTTATTAATAGTAAAATAAAATAAAAAATCCAAATATTTATTGTTAAACTATAATATCATTACAAAGGGATATATATAGCTCACGGATATATATAGCCCATATAAATTCTATGGAGATGATGTTCATTGACATACTTTCACCTTTTTCTTGTACCATATAAGTCCCTTTTTGGTGGTCTTTAGATCTTCAGTTTCGTTGTATGCTCCCTAGACAAGTAACATCATAAGTTTAGCATAGTAAGCATTTAAAGTAAAGGTTAAATTTCAGTAATTATGGCCTCCTCCTGAATACAAATATTTATTCCTGTATTTACATGTAATCATAAAATCATGTATGGGTTGCTATGATGGAACTCTCTTGCCATCTTTCCAGGCATGTAATATCTTGGAGAACTTTCTTCAAATATTCAATTATTCCTAGAGATAGAGAAGGCATTTTAGTAACTTGCTTTCTAATCTTGTTCTTAAGTCCTATTTTTAGACATCTAATTCTAGGATTGATGAGGGTTAGGAAGTGTATAGATTATTCAACTATGTCATGAGTGCTTAGCACTTTATGTCATGTCATGGTTGTAGAGCCTAGAACTGGCCAGGTTAGTTCTTAACGATGATTATGTCATGTTATCATGTGACTTCTAGATGTTGGGAGTGGGATGTCATGTCCCTGTTTTATGGGAATTTGTTATCAGGGGCTTGTTGTCGTAACTAAAAGGGAGGGTTTTTATAGTCCCTTGCTTTCCTGTTGTAGCTGACTGCTTGCAACTGCCTAAAACCAAACCTTTCCTCCCTGTGAGATAGGAACAGAGCCTATCTAGCTCCCTAGCTCCAGGATTTCGTGAGGATTCCTAGCCCCCGAGCCAAAAACCCCCAGCAACCTATGCTCCCCTGTGACAGACCACCAAAAACTCCAAACCAGAAAATACAGTCCCTAATATCCAAAATAATGCTTCCTTCCCCCAAAATCGAAAATTCCCCCTCTCGAATGTCTTTGCCCCCTCATATCCCCTCGTCCATTCACCGCCTCTCCATTCAATGCCACCCACCTTATCCCTCCATTCAATGCCTTATCCCTTCATTCAATACCTTATCCCTCCATTCAATGCCAACCATCCTTCAATATGTTATGTTAATTAAATAATTATTTAAATGAGTTAATTAATTAAATGCCAATCATTCAATGCCAACATTAAATGAGTTAATTAATTAATTATTTAAATAATTAACATACATTAAACAATAAATAATTAATTCATTAATTCATTAATATTATTAATAAATAATCATTATTTAACTAATATACATTAGGACAGTTAAATATTTAATTAATTAAACCTAATAAACCTTAAGCAATCATTTAACTAGGGTTGTTACAGTGTATGACGACTGGCTCCGTCTGCGAATCCTAGCTAGACCAAAGACTCTGTAGACATTTGTCAATAAATGGAAAACTCGATAAGCAAGACAATGACAAAAACAAAGGGAAAAGATATGTATATACACTAAATTACATTAGTATACAAAGAGTTCCGCCTAAGCCTGGGCTCAAGTGTAATATGTTTTCATGTAGAGCCCATTTCTAGGCTTGACGAACACATTCTCTTCATAATATTCTAACTCATAGGCTCCTTTTTCTAGAACACGTCGTAGGATATACGGACCATGCCAAATGGGTTTAAACTCTCCTTCCCCCAATCGTTATTTGGCTTGGTCATATAAAAGGACCAAGTCCCAACACTGCTCGTCAAGACTCTCTAGGTGCACAAGGCGTCGCTCTAGATATGAAGTGTTAGGTAGGAGTGTGACTACCAACTTAAGAGAAGGGATTTTACATTCAATAGGAAGAATTGACTCCACACCATGCACTAGCTGGAAAAGGGAAAAACTGATGGGAGTCTTAACCATGGTTCGTTATGCCCAAAGCGCAAGATATAGAATGATGTGCCAATCAAACTTACTCTGACTGACAATTTTTTGCAAGATGGTCTTGAGAGACTTGTTGATGACCTCTACTTGCCCATTTTCCTGGGGGTAATAAGGGGAGGAATGACCATGCCTAAACCCCAGCTTAGATGTTAGTTCTAACATCATTTTGTTTTGAAAGTGGCTTCCATGATCAGTGACAATATCACTCAGGATACTGAGCTGGGCGATAATTTGATTGAATACGAAGAATGCAGTAGTCTTCCCATTGGATTTCACGATAGGCATGGCTTTGGTCCACTTAGTAAAGTAGTTGAAGGCCACAATAATATGTTAATACCCCCTAGCCAAAGTTGTGTTGCAATCTACGAAGTCTACCCCCCACTTGGTGAAGGGACCGACGGTAATGATTGGGTGAAGAGGGACTAGGTGTGAGTGCATTTTCCAAGTGAACACCTAGCAGGGGTGATGCTTCTTAACTGCTTCAATACAATATTTAAATATAGTAGGCCAGAATTAACCAACTCGCAATATTTTTTGGGTTGTTGCAAGCCCGGATAGGTGACCACCACAAGCCCCTTTGTGGAAATCATTTAGGAATGACTTGGCCTCTTCATGAGTTAAAAAACCATGTAAGATATCATCTATCCCTCGATGATACAAAGTGTCACCGACGATGGTATACTTCTTAGCTTGGTATCTAATACGCCATCGGTCATCTCACAAAACATGTTGAGCGAACTTCAAGGTATGAATATAGAGAACAATGTCTCCATACTAGGGCTCAGACGATGAGACAAGGAAAATGTGTCAATCCGCAAATGAATCAACATGGATAACATCCTCATCTAATCATGGAAAATCAGATATTAACTCCACGAAGACTAGGGATTTATTGGACTTTTTTGAAACGAAGTCGAGATCAAACTCTTGTAAAATGACAATCCATTTATTATATTTTCCCCCTATTATACGTCTGGTAAGGACGTATTGAAATGGATTGAAATAAAAAACCACAGTAGTCTTGCAAATAAATATATGGTGACGTAAACGTTGGACTGTGTGAAAGACAACCAAAGCTAGTTTTTCAATATGAGAGTAATTAAGCTTAGGACCGACTAAATTTTGAATAAGATAGTAGATGGCGTACCCATGGAGATCATCATCCTCTTGAACTAGAACCATACCAATCGTCTCTTTAGACATGGAAATATAAAGCAAGTAATCTCTATTGTAATCAGGATATTTTAGCAGAGGGGTCGATACTAAGGATTTCTTCAAAGCATCGAAAGACTCTTGGGCTCGCTCATCCCAAATAAAAGGGGTGTATTTCTTCAAGAGGTGCATGAAACCCTTAGTGATATTGGCATAATTCACTATAAACTGACGCAAAAAGTTAGATTTCCCCTGTAAACCTTGAAGTTGTCTAATCATGCATGGGGGAGGCAATTGAAGTATTGAATCAACCTTAAGAGGATCTACCATGATCCCGGTCTCGAAGACTAAAAATCCCAAAAGATGATGAGACTTAACGCAAAAGATGCATTTATGAGGGTTCAATAAGATTCTATAGTAACAACATCTTTCAAAAACAAGTCGAAGGTGCATAATATGATCCACTCTCTTGCGAGAGTGAGCAGCGAGATCATCAAGGTAGGCATCGACTATGTGATTAAGATCATGAAAATCGAAATTCATGGCACATTGGAAGGTTGTTCCGACATTTTTAAGGCTGAAAGGCATTTTCCGATATGCAAAAGTACCCCAAGGACATATAAATGTCATTTTGTGTTGGTCCTTGGGTTTGATTTGGATTTGGTTATACCCTGAAAATCCATCCATAAAAGAAAATATCTCGCTTCCCACACACTCATCAAGAATCTGATCAATGAAATGTGTGGGGAAGTTATCCTTAAAACAAGCCTTGTTCAGGTCGTGAAAGTCCATACATACATGGATGGTTCCTGATTTTTATTCATAGGAACGAGGTTGGATATCCACTTGGTCAAAAGAGCCGGCTAGATGAAGCCAACATTAAGTAGCTTCTCCACCTCTACCTTAATAGCAGGGGCCTTCCTAGGATTCACAGCTCTAAGACATTGTCGAATAGGTTTAGCATCCGGGTAAGTTCTAGTCTCATGCTTGACAATACGAGGGTCGATCCCTATCATCTCTTCATATGACCAAGCAAATACATCTCGAAATTCTTTGAAGAGATTGGTGTAGATCATAATTTCTTCCGATGAACAATCTGCACTGATATTTACATTTTCAATATTGCTAGGGGTACGAGAGATATTGATCGAGACAGTAGGAGAAATACTCGCCATATTTCCTTCAGCATAAATGTCATGAGTATCAAGTGGAACTACGACGTGACCGACTATTACACTCAAAGTAGACTGAAAGTCATCTTTCTCAATTCTTTAAAGACTTAGGAGAAAATAAGATCGATGATGCATATCATCCCAAGGTCTATCGAAACCTTTAATGGCTTTGAGGATGGCTTCATCCAAAGGAAAAGTATCATCTCGAAAATCATGTGAACAAGACAATGAGGTGGCCCATACAGGCCTAAGAACATGATCATCCTTGTCTGTCGGCGAGGTAGCAGGATCAGGATCAGCGGAAGAGTCAAGAACAACTTGATATGTAATCTGTTGTTGATAGTGTCATGGCCATGCCAGTATATCACTAACCTTCACATGATGAAGTCAGGGAAGGTAGGGTCCATGGATCACTAAAATTGGAAGTGCAGAAAGGAATGGACCTCTCTGTCGAAGCAGGCCTGCTAGACATGGTGTAAACGTGGTGATTCAGTGCCAAGAAGTCAAAAGTAACCATAAGGGAAGAATAAATTCTGAAACTGATATTCTCAATTGTCGACTGACAATTGTCGATCACAGGGATCAACGGTCTGACAGATGCATTAGGACTAGAGTACGCAAAGTACAACTGGTTGATCGTCACAATCTTCCCTTGATGATGAAAGCAAAGTGTACAAAAGAAGAATGATATGACATCGACCATAGCATAGGTCTAATTACGAACTAGTAACAAGTTATAGTCAAGAGGTGCATCAACTACCTCTACCTCGACCTCTACCGTCTTCCCACCTAACTAGACCGTAAAGGCAGAGAGAATACTGTGAGGCTGGAAGGAATGACCATCAAATTCAGTCAACATGTTCGATGACTTGGAAAGGTTCGGAGAACCGAGAGATTTCCAACAGACCTGGGACATCACGCAGGTGGCAGCGTCTTCATCAACAACCACATGTTTGATGGTATATTTGGAATACTCCATGTGGATTTGGAAAGCCACATGGTAAGGTAAGAAAGGCTTCACATCCGTGGAATCTAACTTGATAAATTTTGAGCCACTGGGTTCTAGATCTCCTAAGGTAGAGATTAAGGCATTCCTCTGTGAAGGACATGTTTGGAGTACCTCCAAAGCCGACATTGCACAAGGGGTTTGGCCTAGGTCCTCAAAAATAGAGTAGTTCTGGGTGGCTCTAGCATTAATATTATGGGTAGAGCGCTTAAGTACTCCTTCCAGAATACGAGGCGATGGCTCTGGTTTCTCAATCTATAAGTTCATCTCCATAGGAGGAGGGGGAGATTCTATACCAGAGTTAGCTTGTGAAGAGCTATAATCTTGAGATCGAGTGGCTACATCAATTTTCGCATTGACCATATTGATACATACGTTGTTGCCATCTTGCGACGATGGGTTTTGACTCCCACCAGATGCATTTACGGCGTTCGAAGAGCTTGAGGCTAAGTGTTGGTTATGTGTAAAAGGATTCGTCAGCACAACGGGCAGTAAATTCAAAATACTTGTAGCCTCCATGAGTTTGGGGCATAAATGCGTAAGGTGGTCATCAGTAAAAAGTTTACAAGGAAACTTCACCTTACATTTCTCTTTCTTACCCTCTCTAGAATTATCATTCGGTTTCCCATTATTATCTTTGTCGTTTGGTTTATTACCATTTTTCCCACCCTTATGATTATTTCGACCTTTCCTTTTATTCTCACCTAGTTGTTGGTCACCATTTGGATTTTTTGACGATTGCACAAAATGTACATCTACCTACTGAGTGGGGTTGGAAGACACAGACAAAGCTGGTCCTCCAACAGACTGGTTTAGAGACAAAGTCTTCAAGTGGATTGTCGTTGAGTCTGGAGACTTTACACTGGCGGATCTTATAATGCCATCGGCATGAGGTCCAAGTTTTTTCCTAGGGTCATAACTTGACCATGGTGCTTCTGGTAGAAGGTGATATAACATCCCAGACTGAGAATATATCAAATCTAGTTGTTGGGCTCTAAACATAGCTTCTTCCTCAATGGAGACCTTGGAAGTAGCAACGTCCTTTGATATAGGAGGGTGAAAAGACTTTAGGAACAATTCTAGGAGAAAGGCTGGGGGTATAAGAGTCTTAATCAACCACCTCTTTCTACGCCACTCCTGGATATGATCTGAGATATGAGTGGCGGTGTCCTCACGTAAAGTTGACAAAATTTCGAGGACGACATCATAACGAATGGGAAATTGAAAGTGGTTGAGAAAGACCATTACCAACTGATTAAATGACCCATATGTGCCCCTAGGTAGCTCAATATACCATTGTGCAACAACTCCAATGAGAGTGTGTTGAAACAATCATAATCTAATAGAATCATGGTTATTGGAATTCGATGAGCACCAAAGGTGAAAGGTAGTGACGTGATCACCAGGGTCCTCTCCATTCTTACCTTCAAACTTTGGGATGTCTAAAGGAATCTTGGTGGGGACGGTGGGCCATGTGGGATCATGACTGACCAGGTCGTTCATTAACTTAGCCAAATCTGGCAGATTAAGAGTGGCCATAAAAGGGAGACGAGGTTATGACATCTGGCCCCATCCTCCCATGAAAGATTATGCATTGGGAACTGCATTCCACCAAGGATTTTGGTAGGATCCAAAGCCCTTTCTGGGATTATAAGGCCCTCCTTTGGGCTGATTCATATAAGGTGGGTTGGGCATCATTCCAGTAGGAATATCCTGATGAAGGTTATGAAAATTTCCCGTAGTCAAATTAGATCTGGGCTGGCGGTTATAAAAAGTGCCCCCAACCGGATTTGATTCGGGTTGGGGGTTGCCCAAAGTGTAAGACTAATGTCCTCTAGGTGGGAACCTGAAGGATTGAAGTGGATTCGTCATGCCATAAGTATTGCTCGAAAGGGGCACTGAGGAGGTAGGTATATAGGACGAAACTTTTCCGCCAGGTTGGTTGTTCCATCTAGACATAAAAGGATTAGACCTGGGGTTAAGAGTAGGGACACTTCCTATATTAGGATTTTTTTGAGCGATATGAGAACCGCCAAATAGAAAAGGAGTGTAAGGAGGTGTAGTGCCCCCAAGTCCAATGCTAGCATTATGGCCAGCAGCTGGGATGACAGTCGAAAACTAGGAAGTGAAGTTAGGAATACCATAGGAAAATGGACTAGAATCCATAAAGATGGACTGAACATTGTAACTCGACGAATGACCAATACCCCCAAATGGGTTCAAGGTGAGAGATGAAGCATTAACTATAGGCCAATCCATAGTACCAGTTTGTGCCTCCGAAACTGCAACCATAGTGGTTGCAGGAGTCAAAGGGGTGCCATTAACTATAGCCGGTATGGGAGTCGAAGAACTCCCAGTGTTCTGGAGACTATATTCAGTACTCATCCTTGTGGGACCACAAGTCTGAAAGGTGGATGTGTGTGTACCATGCCTAATAACTCTACGCCTTTTAGAAGGCAAAAACTCAAAATCTGGTGGTAACTGTAACAACTGACAGGACCAGCGGGGATGTTGGTCCGACTCCAGGATGACTTATGACTCTACAAAATAAGAATATCCTAAGGAAAACTAGTAGTCAAAGAGGATACCAAAAATTCAAACGACAAATATGCATGCAAACAGGCTAAAGTGGCTGAGTGGCCTCCCTCGCTAAAAAAGGTATGTCTCATCCAAGAGGGACCTTAGACTCCCTGCTAAAGTTTGGAAGTAACAGAGCTAGTTATGGGGGCCCTCGTGGGCTTAACAACCAGTCGGTCAGATCCCCTTGAAGAGGTAATCCTCCATAAAGGATGTGTATTGTCCGACCCCTATCTAACCCAGTGTACAAGCAAAATAACCCCTTCAAGTAACCTACGAGATACTTGAGTCAAGCAACTAATAAACCATTGTATAACCAATGCACATGTGAGCAGTCGTAAGTATGGATTACTGTATGGGCAGGGTAGCAAATACTGAAACCTTGAAAGCACCACCTCTCATGGAGGTATGGGTACTAGCAATATCCCCAAATATGAATAAATCCACAGAAATATCTCTTACGCTAGGAAAGTATCTGGGGGTTATCCCTTCAACTAACTTCCTGCGACCTCATGATTAACTCCAGTGTGAGCGGAGCCTCCTGATCTTACTAATTATACAATGGAATTCTCAACTCCCTATATTAGACACATATGTTGATTTAATTGCCTTGGAGAAGTTTACTCACAAAATTTTATTCCAAGGCACTAAATCCTAGACTAGTTTGTGCACCCTAAAAATAAAATCATGACTAATCAATTTTAGTTTAAACATTAAATTTTATTGGCCATGATTACTCAAAAGGGTATGGAAGTGAAACTCATGATCTTATGACTCTGCAATAAAATAAATATGAATATAATGCAAAGTCTAATTTTAACTTTTTCAATGAATGATATGCATATAAAAACAATGCAATTTTCAATTTCAACTCTGCAATTCATAAGTAAAATGCAATCTTTCACTAAATGCACTAAGCTAATGATAAATATTTAGAAGAGAAAAATGCCTAGCAATGTAAAATGCCTATTTTTTGAAATTTCAATATATTAAAGAGAAAATGCATGGACTGAAAAGAAACCTGATATATACATTCTACTATGTATAAATAGGATGACTCAAGTAGAATACCAAGTAGCCAAGCAACAACCCAGAGTTCAAGGACAAATTAAAAAATGAAAAATGATGAGAAAGACTACGCCCAAAAATTCAACTCCAAACAAGTTTCATGTCAACCCAGAGAAGCTCAACAGGCACTACAGAGACCTAAGTAGGCTCAGTAATCATCAAATCCCACCCAGCAATCACAAAACCAATCCAACAGGTAAGGAAAAGTGGTATACGCGACTGTTCAGGAAACAATGTGTATATACACAGCTTGCAGTGAGACAGAGCGTGTGTATACGTGACTGTCAAGGAAAAAGGTGTGTATAGTCTTGAAAACAAGGCCAGGCAAGTGCAATAGGCTGAAAATTCAGACCCAGAGTGAAGAGAATTTGTCAAGCAATGATACAACAAGAAACACAAAGGAAAAAGAGAAATGCAAGGAGAAAAAGTACTTCAACCCTTAGAAAGAAGATCTCTCTCTAGTGGAGTTGTCAATTTTGTTATGAGGGAAAAACTCTCTATGGCCAGGATAAACCACAACAGACAGGTATGACTGCAAAAATCTAGTCAATTCCAACATATGCTATATAAACCAATGTGCAAGCGAGATAATAAATAAACCTACCTCGTTCCAACATTTGATGATGTTCCACTATTGAGCACTTTGACCCAAAGCTTTGTACCTGCAACAAGTTATCAACAAACAAGCAGAGAAAGTATATAGTGATAATATAAAGGGGCTAGCACATTAGATAGAATAATCCATTAATAAACATTAAAAACATGCCCATGGATAATAATCATATATTTTCACGATACCAATAGGACGGGAAAGGAGTTTTTCTATTAATAAATGATCAACATAAGTGAAAGCATTACAAACTTCTGTGTCGGCATGGTTCGGAACCAAGAAACCAAGTTTCTTCCAACTGGGTCTCCACCACTTCAATCCTCCACCAAAGGCAAGCTCATAGAAAAGAGACAATGATGTTCTCTCAACAATAGGGAAAGAGCTTGGGGGATGAACACTGTGTTCAAACTTGAGGGACAAAGTGATGCAGACTCAATATGAAGTAATTTCTCCAGAGTAACTTTGCTCTCAAAGTTGAATGCTTTCTTCTCTTTTTCCATAGTTCAGAATTATGCTCTTATAGCCTTCAAAATGCAACTGAAGGGCCGAGTCGAAACATTTCTAGTATATGGAAGGCCAAGGATTAGAGATCTCATGTTGTGACATGGAAACCCAACTTCATTTTTGTATTTTTTGGCACAAATCCCGATGTACGTGGGTTGTAGTGGAGTAGCCTACGTATACACATGTTGTATAGTAGATGGGGTGCGCATATGTGGAAAAATATGTATTTTTAGCTCTGGATTCATCAAAAAGAGATGACAAGTCTGCATAGGGAAATGGTAAAAGGCCGTCTTTGCAAGATAGCAATGGTGAGGCAAATGTTTCTATAACAATATTGCACATATCTATCTTCATGATCTATTATGCAATCTAAAAACACATTTAACATATTGATAATGACCTAAGGGGTCTTCTCTTATAGTCTCAAGATATAGTTTACTCCCACATAATCCATAAGATCCTTTCCACATATAACCGATGTTGGTTAGAGTTGGATCCACAAAATTGTCTCTGTCAATTCGACTTGATAGGACTCGATCCAACTAAATACCATCAAAATCGTAGTCGATTGCAGTTGGTTGATTCACTTCCCAACTATATTTAGTTGTTGGTTGACTATCTCAATGACATGCACGTCGACTACCCGACCGACTGGTGTGGTGTGTTATTCGATTGTTCGAACAACTATGTCCAAATGTAGGTCGACCTCTTGATTGAATGAACCCAGGATATGGGTGATGAACCATCAATTCTTGATGTTGCAATAAGAAAAACCTAGAAAATTATCCCATGGATGAAATTTAGCCCCTAAAATTTTCCTTGGCCCAATGACACCACTTTCAATGGCCTAATAAGTAGATTTATAAATTTCCCTGATTGGATGATGTTTGTAAAAGGGTTGGTCACCCCGATGTATATGTTTGTGAAGGGAATAGTTCATGTTCTTTCAATTTAGAGTGATGGGGTTTCATTCAGAGAAGATGATGGGCATATTCTTATTAAGTGACTAGCTAAGTGATGTTTTGAAGAGGACCATTAAGATAATATTGAAATTGGCCCAATGGAAGTTTAAAAGGGATTTTGCATGTAGTTTTCAACCCATATAATGAATTCAAAATCAAAGGGAAATGAAACTAGGAATCCAAGAGACAAAAGTTGGTATTCAATCCATATAATGAATTCAAAATCAAAGGGAAATGAAACTAGGAATCTAAGAGACAATAGTTGGTAATAATGGTAGAGAAAAAAAAAATCCTAATTTCTCCTAAACATGATTATCGGGGTGTCACGAATATGACACTTTTGTCCCTTTGGATCAAAGGTAATGATGTCACAATAATTTTCATTTTTATTGAAGTTGGTTATGTTTGAGATTAATTGGGGAATGATTTTTGGGTAGAGTTTTAGATTGTAGAGATAAATATTCCGTGGTTAAAGTTTGAAATATAAAAGAACATAATTATAAATGAAACTCAGGGCATCAAAAAAAATTAATTGATTTTTTATTAAGTGTGAGAATCCAGTCATTTTCATAAATATTGTGTGCTATGTGTGCTATTATTAATTACAAAGGTGCTAATTTATGTTTTATTTTGTTAATATTGTGTGCTAAGTTATTCCTAATTACAAGGGTGCTAAATTCTGTTTTGTTTTGTTAATATTGTGTGCTAAGTTATTCCTAATTACAAGGGTGCTAAATTCTGTTTTTTTTTTTTTTGCAATGATCAAAGAAAAATAAGAAGTTGTTTAGAGTTTGAAAAATTACTATAATGATAAATCGAATCAATATTCAGTGTTCGATGATTTTTTTATTAGATTTAACTCTTGTATTTAGAGTTTACATGTCCCTATAATCGAAATGGACCACTTATTTATCTAATGGAAATGGACCCCTTATTTATCTAGAGAACATATTCTATTGTCTACTCGGGATTCAGATTTTCCACGGTTTTGCATTAGACCACTTGTTACAAGGAGAGAAATGACCATTTTGTATGATTTTTTTAAATTTATAGATAGATTTTCTTTTTTAGTTTTTTTATTAAAATAAATTGATTACTATTACATAATGTAAATAAATATTGATTAATTTCAAATAATATAACTATTTTGATTGATTACCATCATATTATTAATGATGCTAAAGCAAGCAGTGATGATGCCAAACTGGTGCTAATCATATCCACAAGGACACTAAATAGACCACTAAGGAAGCTAATAGTATGGTAAAAGGAAAGATGTAGACACTTTGAGGATGCTAGTAGGATGTCGGTGACAAACATAAGAGGTTAATGAGACAAACGGATGTTAGTGGGAATCTAATGATACAAGGATGATGGAATTATGGTGCAAGAAAGGTTACAAATTGGAACATCAAAAGATAATAAATATGCATTAGGATGTTAGTGGGAATCTAATGATACAAGGACGATGGAATTATGGTGCAAGAAAGGTTACAAAATGGAACATCAAAAGATAATAAATATGCATGATAATACTTTTGAAGGATAGGATGCCTGCGAAAAAAAAAAGAAAACCCTTCCTATTCTATCCTATTTTTCATTTCAATTTGATAACAAATATACAAAGAGTATATAGAAATAGGTTATACAATGACATTGTTGTAGTATGCTTTCCATTATAACCATTTGGCTTTGTCGATTAGTTATTTGTTTTAGGTAACATATTAAAATGTTTTTTTTTTATATCCCTTCCTTATTTCTTCTTTATTTTTTAATCTTAATTGGTTCCATTCTAAAGTTGGACGATGCGGTTTTTTTTTTTTTCTATATTATTATAGATGTATTGTGGGACATTTAAATCATGTCTTATCTCCTCTTATGTCACCCTTTGAAGAGGAAAATGGATTTTTGTGAGATTCATAGGTTTTACTTTTCTCACAAACACTATAATTTTTTAGAATATTGTGTATTAGGCTTCTTTGTTGTATCGATCCAAACAACACTATAATTTTTTAGAATATTGTGTATTAGGCTTCTTTGTTGTATCGATCCAAACAACACTTCAATATGGAGAATTTTAGAAATCTAGAATATTGGTACTTGTGCATAAACATAAATGTATCATATGATTTGTTAAAGTTTTTTTCAAATTTGTTGGTCATTTTATTTAGATCTCGAGTTGAGAAATTTCAATTTCATTCACATTGATGGATGACTACAACCACCACATTCTATAGAAATTTCAATACTTAATCAATTCTCACATTGTATGTTTGAGGTTCTTTGATAATTAGGATAACCATCATTCAATTTTGT
>JZKD02S2169302.1:96706-109108 GCA_000966675.3 Picea glauca | reverse complement strand
GAGAAAGACATTTGCTAGGAAAATTTATCCTTCACTCCAAGACAATTGCACAAACTATGGGACTTTTTCTTAGTGGAAGTCTTGGTGAATATTTCAACAGTCTACTTGGTGGAAGGGAGGTACTACAAATTGATGACCCTATCATGAACCAAATCCCTGATAAATTGCATATGGAGATCTTGATATGTTTTTTTCGTTGTCTCTATACTCGATCTTAAAAACAATTTAGCATACTCTGGCTGTCACAAAATATCACAATCGCATAGTGTAAATGAATTCCAAGATTGATGAGGAATTTTTTAAGACAGATTTCCTAGATGATGATTTTGACTACTCCCTTATACCTGGCCTCCACTGAAGATGAAGAAATAGTTGACTACTTTTTTCTTGACCAACAGATTGGGACAGATCCCAAACTCAACATGGACCTGGAGGTGGACTTATAATCAGTGTCTTCTCCAACCCAGTTAGAATCAATGAATCCTATCATATACAACATGCAACCTGCTACATAGTGGATCCCATAACTGATGGTGCCATGAACATATATCATGATGTGCTTGGAAGCCTTCCAATGTAAGTCATGCAACTCATGTATGTACCTGGAGGCTACCCCTACTACATATCATAGATATGTTCGAGTGTGGGTGAGATACATAAGGCTCCCCACAAGCTCTCGATACAAGTTTTATTCCACCAATGTTGTATCACGACCATCCTCAAGTCTAATACCACATAATAAAGATGTAGGTGCACACTTGCATTCTGTTATGTGGAATCTCTCTATGAGATATCAAGCATACTTAGCTTGAGATATATTTTTGCATGAAGCATTCTAGCTAATGTCGAGACCAAGAAGGAAATAGAGTGGACCCATGTGTGTCATCGAAAAAATGTCATGAACACTACCCTTGATCGAGGAAATTGGTGAAACCGAGCTGACGATGATCAAAATATCATCCACATATAGAACTAGGATCATATGTGAGTCAATTCTCCTCATGATGTAGACAGTTGGATCAGATTTGCATATGAAAAAATTCTTGGAGAGAAAGGAGTCCATATTTGAATACCATGCTCTAGGATCCTTCTTAAGGCCATAGAGTGACTTTTTGAGTCGACACACTAAAGATAAATTCTATATGACTCTAGGTGGATTTTCCATATAAATTTTCTCTAAGAGATTCCCATGAAGAAAATAATTATTCACGTCCATTTGATGTACTTTCCATCCCTTGGATACTCTAATGGAAAGGGCCAACCTTATAAAATACAACTTTGTTATGGAGAAAAATTCTCATCATTGTCGACCTGATGGATCTGTTGATATCTCTTGGAAACCAATCTTGCATTTTATATGCTCACTTGTTCGTCCACTTCCTTTTTGGTCTTGTAGACCCATAAAAATATGACAAGCTTCATTTATGAAGGAAGAAAAACCAAATCCCAACTCCAGTTCTCGAGGAGAGAGTTTTACTCCTCCTACATGGCTTCTTCCCAGAAGGGGTTCCCTGTAGCCTCTCTGTCGGTATGTGGGTCTGAATACTGAACCATGTAACAAAGCAGAGGCATCATGGGTTTAGTGGTAGTGAGTACATGAGTAAGACCCTCATACTAAGATATTTTACTTCTCATATCCACTAGATCCCCAACAAGGTCTCCTGCATCTTGAAGTGTGGATTGTGCCCACTAGTGAATCTGCTCTATCTATGCATCTTCATGTACTGAGTTTACATATGAATGTTCTAACTATGCATCTGAATTTTTTGACCGTGCATATATATCCTTTGAATTTTCTAAATCTGTATTGGAACTCAAATATATAGTTCGATCTGAATGTGTGGGATCATCATCCACAACTGGTGGAAGTACAAAATCCTCTGCATGTGTCTCATGTGGAGTATGCAAGGTACTTTCCTCAAACTGTACACTACGCTCAATGATGAGATCGTATGTAGAGGGATCAAGTAATTTGTATCCCTTCACACCAATATGATAGCTGACAAAGATGCATAGGTGGATCTATGGATCTAATGCTTTCCTATTCTCAGAAGGAATGCAGGCCCATTCTTGTGATCCAAAGATACGAACATGTGTGAGTTTCAATTTGTTTCTTCTCCAAGCCTCAAAATGATTCACATCCTTAACAAATATATGAGGGGATATTTTTTGAATGTGGTTGGAACAGTTAAATGCCTCAACCCAAATCTTTGGAGGAAGTTCCATTGTATATGGCATGCAACTGGACATCTCTTTAAGAGATCTTTTTTTCCTCTCAATAACTACATTTTTCTATGGAGTATATGGTACTGTGTGTTGCAACTATATTTAAGCCTCAAGAAAAATATTATGTACATTTTTGTTGACATACTCTAGACCATTACTTGTACAAATGGATTTGATATTTCTCTTTGATTGAGTCTCAACAAGTTCCTTGAACTCTTTGATATTCTCAAATACCTTGAACTTCTGCTTCAGAAAACATACCCAAGTATAACATGAGTAACCATCCAAAAATGTAAGAACATACCTTGCCTTGTTGATGGATGAATGCGAGAATGAAACTATGAGATCACTTTGAATTAGATCTAATGAAGAGGAGGTTTTTTTATCTTTCACCTTCTTGAACTTCTCTTGAATATTCTTGACAATGACACATCCTTAACAAACCCCTTCAGAAAAGAGGATATCAAGTAACCTAGTGACCATCGCCTTCTTGCTAAGTTAGTCCATGTACCTGAAGTTTAGGTGACCAAACCTCTTGTTCCATAATCTAATACTTTCGTCGTCATGTGTAAGTAGTATAGAGGAATTAGGTTCAATAAACATAGCAAAAGTGTATAACCGAGATTTATTATTTACCTCGCCGACAAAAAAATTGGAGTTGTCTTACATGTCGAATATGTACACGAAGTTTGGTATGAAATACACCTTTTTTCCTAAGCATGATTGTGTAATATGATACACCGAGAGACAATTCATGGAAAGTTGAGGAACATGGAGAACATTCTCAAAGATTCCATGATCTAGCTCCACTCTCCCTTTCTGGGGACCTCAACTAGAGAGTCATCCCCCATGAGGATGGGAGGCCCCATGCATGTAGTTACATAAGACAAAATATCCTTTTTGTTTTTCATGTGGTGAGAATCAATTGAATCTACAATCCATGTGTCGGGTGAAGAATGAATAGATACTAATCCATGAGAATTACCTTTCATAGGGGCTTTATATTCTGACTTTTTCTTGGATACTTCGAGAATGCGATCCCCAAGGTTGTTCTTCTGAAGAATTTGTGCCATTTGATCACTATTCTTCTTCATGCATGCATATTATGGATGGTTCCCATAGTTGGAGCAGACACACTTCTCCACTTGCTTGATTTTTCCACCTTTGGAACCAGAGGAATCATTCAAGGTTTTGGAGTTCCCTTCCTTCTGCACCTTTCCTTTTCCTTTCTTTTTAGATTTAATATTTTGAGAGTTTTCTCAATCATTCACATCAAGTGCATGTGCCTTTGTACCCTTGATCATTCCCATATGAATTATCTTATCCTTCTGCTATCTCAAAGCCTCAATAAATTTTGACAATGAAGGAATGGTACAGGTTGATCCTGCAGTGAATCTATTAGAATGAAATGTTGAGAAAAATACACTGTATAATGGTTCACGTTTTTCCATGATAGCAAGAATCAATTATTTTTTTTCTTTGTATTTGTCGATACCACATTATTTCAATTCACGAAGGAGATATTTAAATTTGGTGAAAAATTCTTCGAGATTTCCAAAGTTATTCGGATCCAAGGACTTTTGTTCTACTCCAAGAAAATTTCCCCACATTTTGTCCTACCTTCCAAAGAGACCAACCAAGGTGGTCCATATCTCATTTGGTGTCTTGCATGCATCGATGTGAAACCACAAGTTAGGAAAAATAGACATGCATAGGAGACCGTAAGCCTCATCGATGCAGTTGAAGTATTTCAGATTTTCCACTATTGAGGTGGGTTATGCTTTTTTGGTTGTGGTTGTGGCTATCCGATACAATCCTTTACCCATGAGTGTAATGTACCTCAAATTTTCCACAAAATTTATTTTTCTATGGGACATTAATCTCCATTTTCATTTTGTATGTTTGTTGGTAAAAGGAGGAAATCTCCAGTCCTGTTATAAATTTTTGTGATGAACCTTAAGTTCTGCCTACCCCATGATGCCATTCCCAGACCAGTCTAACTTACTTTGGATAGAAAACTTATATGGATAATTCACCAAGGATTTTAGTAATTCCTTTTAGTCTCCAACCTAATCATCTATATATATATATAGTGATTTAGACTCGGGACTTATAGTCCTAACCTCTCTTGAACAAAAGATTCCTATGTTTGCACACAAAACTATTTAATTTGTCTTCGAAATGAAAATTTACTTACCATATATATATAGTCACGGGATCGGATCTATACCCCTCAGCTGAATAGATGTGGCTTAGTGACAAGAACTTGGCATCAATATATATAGTCCTGATCATTGAAATGGTTCCTTTATGAATTAATTCGTGGTTGGTGATATTCCAATACCTTTACCTAAAAGAGTTCAGGTAACGATATCTTATGCTAGTTCTCATTAACTCCAACTTAACTAAAATATGTCCCAACGAAGTCTTCTCTTGAACGATATTCTAACTATAATAATGCAGTTGAAGTGAACGAGTTTCAACTCATCGAGTCACGAAGGGATTTATTAATTTTGAGTATTTCTTGATGTGGAAAGAATGATCTACTGTCAGAAGGAGTTAAGACTCTGCATATACCATTTAATGGAAGTTCTGTGTGTGAGAGTTATGATGTTCTGACCTCACCTTTCATCCAATTTATTCACCCCAACTCTTCCCTCATCACATGGCTAGACCACCCTTCGTACCCTCAACATTTACACTGTGTAGTTAAGGCTCCTCATAGGGTTTAATGTGTTTATTGTTTCATTGTGGAGTCCTTCGAAAGGGTATGCGTGTTATTTTCTCAAAGGCGAAGGCTATCGATTTCGGGGAATCTTTATCTGATGGAATCGATATCACCATTCTCCCTCCTTGGTAAGATTACATTATCACTACATTCTTTTTGTCAAATAAGGCTCGGTTCTTTATTATAGTGGAAGAAACATCGTAATAGAATCTTATTTGTCCTTACTTAAATATCCCATTATCATTACTCTTTGTAACTTTCTTGAGCTGTTCCCATTTCTAGATAAGTAGATGCTTACTGTGGTTTTATTCTCCAACTTCCTGAGAGGTCTCGACATCCCATCCCCTTGTTCTGACTTAGAGAATTTACACATGCAGATTTTCTATGGGTAAAATTGATCCTAGGGTTTCATATTTCCTATTGTCGTTATTCCTTATGGTCTCTCTATAGATGTAGGTCGAGGCGTGATGTTAAATCTTTCACGAGGTTATGCCTGGTCTTAGACTGGAGTTAAATGCTTCACACTGTCTATAGCATAAGATGTTGCATGTTCTTTCTTTCTCTTTATAAAGGATGAATCCATCTTTTTGAAAATCGTCAATAAACCCTTAGCTGGTACTCATCGATATAATGCCTCCTTGTCCAGTATAGTTAAAGGAATGTGATTTCTGTGGTTTCGATCAACCCATCAAACAAAATAGCCCACGACATAAAATACTTGAGTTTGTGGAACTTGTTCAGAAATTGTCGGAAGAACCACATTGTTAATGACATCATGTCGTCGACGTTTCGGATCCATAAAAGGATCCATCATCAGGACAAAAAAGTATGAGAAAAATAGTAAGAGAAGAGCCTTTATTAAATAGTGATGAGGCGGGTGAAAAAACCTACGGTTGGATGAGTGAAACCCTAGTTTTTAGGAGAAATTTAGGGTTGACCAGAGGTTTTTAGTAAAAATATATTAATTTTATGTTGATTAAGGGCTAAGTTAAGATTAAATTAATGAGGAAACCCTAGTATTGAGGAAGTTCATATAATATTAGTTTTGTCAATATTAAAGTTAAGTTAATTATAGGTTAAAATAAAGAGGTAAACCCTAGGTTTGAGGGAGTTAGTGTTATTAATATTAATCTTAAGTTAGTTTGACTAATTAAAGCTAATCTTAAGTTCAATATATTGATAATAAATTAATTTAGGGTCAAAAAGGCTAAAATTATGGTATAAGGTGTTAATCATATTACTATTAATATATGTAAATATGGGTTAAAATAAGGTTAATAAAATAGGCTAAAATTAATGCTAAATTATTTTAAGTTCAAAAAAGGTTAAATTTAGGGTTGACTGTATGGTGAAAAAGGTTTTATTAAGGTTACGTTAGTTTAATATTAAAAAGGTAATAATAATAATGTTATTAAAGTAAGTTAAGGGGATTATTGGGTTTAAGGTCGGTTTAAGTAAAGATGGTGTTAATGATATTAATATAGGTTAAGGTTAATAAGGAGGGGCATTAATACTATTAATAGGTTTTAAAAACAAAAATCACTTAGGTTGTTATTAGGTATAATGTCGGTTAAGGTTATGTTATTAAAGTAAGCCAAATGGATTATTAAAATAGGGTGTTAATCATACTAATACAGGTTAATAAAAAGTTGGCATTAATACTCTTAATCTTCTTGTTAATTAAAGGTTTTATTAATATCATATCAGTGGTGGAAAAAAAAACGCAGGAACCACTTAGGTTGGTATTAGAGTTAGTATAATTTTCCATTGGTATTAAGTTGGTTAAGGTTACGTTAGTTAATAGTAAAAGGTAATAATAATAGTGTAATTAAAGTAAGTCAAAGGGGTAATTAGGTTTAAGGTCGGTTTCGAAGATAATGTTAAGTCAAAAAAGGTTTGTAAGTACTAGAGTTAAGACTGTAAGGTTTAATAATGTTTTCTTTCCCGAATGAGCGGGATCCAACTATCACTAATCTCTAGGCCACTGTCCCTATTTAGGTTATCGGGATTTTTGATAATTTTGATAGCCTCTCTAATTCGTCTTTTAAGGAGATGGTCTTCTTTAGCTAAGATTCTAGTGTCCTCTAGGCGTATATGATGCTTAGTTTTGAGAGAGTGTTCTGCTAGTGCTGAGGTGCGAGCTCGTTCATTCTTGTGCTAATTATATTTTATTCTATCATTATCGTGGTCTGAGTGTAAGTTACTCTATTTGAATTTAGCAGACGATTAAATCTGCATCTATCATTTGCTTATAAATTCCCTCTGCAATATAGATAATCGGTTCAGGAAGTGTTTCAACTCACTCTTTTCTTATAGCGTTTATTCTATGTGTAACGTTTACACTATGCCCTCGGCCTACTTGCACAACATGTTTTTATACAAATTGTATGTTAACTGTTAGCACTGTTGATTAATTCATTTCATAAACAATTGATTTCGTGATTGGTACCAACACTAATTGTTATTGGACTAATCGATAGGTGCAAACAATAACAGATCTCCCTAGATCCACCTGGATCTAGAATAAAACAAGACAGGATATGACTCTTTCCCTAAGTTTTGACCATTGAATTAGCTAGTAGGGAGGAACAAGTAACATACCTTTGTATCGCTTCCTAGGGTCTCTGTTGCTCCCACTTCGCTCCGGTGCTCTCATGAGGTCAAGACCAAGACAACACAAACCAGCCAAAGTGAAGATAGAAAAATTTATTCAACTGTCAACTTATGTGTATGATCAAGGAATTACACAAGAAAGTGAGAATGACTTTATGGGAAAAGGACATGCCAATGTATCATATTAATCGAAAGTAGAAGATACAACCTGATCGCCTTGATGTCGCAAGCTTCCTTTCGGTGGTTCTTGGCTCCAACACACACACTTGCTCGATCTTTGTATGAAGAAGATCCAATTCGTCTTGATAGACTTGCTAGAGTCTCCAAGCTCCTATTCAAGCTAGGTCTTTCACACAATTCTTTCACCAATTCTCCAACCAATCTTTCTTAACCTTTTCCATGAGAATTCCATCAATATATAAGAGAGCATTAGATGGTTACTTGGATAAGAATGATCCCACAATATCATGGAAACTAGTAAAAGGATAACCATTCGAATGCCAACCCATGCTTCTAGAAGATTCCCTTCTAGAACCATCTAGACTTCATCTTTTTCCAAGCTTGAGAGCAAGTTCGCACCCTAGCTATGTAGAACAGTGCGAGAAGTTCACACCCTAGCTGAAGGCATCCTGCGAGAATGGGTCATTCTCGCACCGTAGGATATGAGCAACCTACGAACTCTCCTCAAAAGTATGCTTTCTAGGAAGAGATGAATGTCACTTTTCTCAGGAGAAATTTATTATGAGGAGCCTGCGTACACCATCATCAATTCACCATCAAGATGGACCAAAATCATGGGTAACACTAATGATGGGCCCCTTTGGTTGTGATGGTCCCCGTCAGGTGGACCTTGTCCCTTCCACCCCTTCCATCCTCGTGGGTGATGTCCTCAAGCATGCACAGAGGAGGGTCTGCCTTCCCTACGGGCCTAAGTTAAGCACTAACTATATCTGCATGCCATTTAATTAAATTATGTATGTAATCAAGTTCTAGATCTCTGATACGAATTCTTATTACTAATTGGTAAGCACTAACAAAAGTTCCCTAGGTTTTCCTTTCAGGGTTGGTGTAATAGGACATTTCGAATTCTGGAAATTTTCTGCGCAAAAGGTATTCGAGTTCTCTTTATAAAAATTTTAGGAGTTCATACTTCCAGGTTCTAACAGTGAAGGCCACAGATTTAACCTAGATTTTTTGTTATTAAGTAAAGTTATGCCCAACTTCTTGTAGTGGTTGGATAAAGAGAAAATTACCAATTTGTGGTAATGTATTCCATTTGTTAGAGTAAGACACATTACCTACATAAGGATCGTATGTCCTTTTGATTTTTTGGTCTGGTTGAGATAAGTAATAAATTATTTGAAGTTGAGTTACAGGACCTTTCCTCTTGCCTATTGAAATGATACAATGATTGTTTTAATTATTTTATTCAAATCTTATCACCACACTGGCCTCTTATAATACTTATATTGTTTAAAGTGGATTGTACATATACTGTTTATGAAAAGGAAAGACTCTTGTAATGAATATCACCAAATATACTTGAACATGTTTTAACTTAGGTTGTCCAGGCTATCTTTTTTATCTAGGTGGATATCAGTGGACACCCACCTTTTCCAACTGGCTCAAAATAGTTTTCTGGCAATTTTGGCAATTTACTATTTTTAGCAGGTTTTAACTTCCAAGGCAATTTTGAGGGCCCAAATGAAGGTTTCTCGAGATCAAGGTTCTCAATGATAGTCGAAGGCATGATTGAGCCTCCACAATGAATCCACTCAGCGATACCTTTCCAACGAGCTATCACACGCCTAAAACGAAGATCGTATGCAAAAGTTACGACCCCGGGAAGTTGATGTACTCACTTACCCAAATGGGGCCCACATGACTTTTGGCGCTTCATCTGCTAGGGTTAGGTTTTTGGATGTCTAGGGTTTTTTCCATTCCTTCTTATTGTAAAAAGGCCTTCAGAGCCTCACTATAATCATCTTCTTGCGAATGCGAGTAGCCGTCACATCTCTTCTCAGAGATAAGTTTCCACCATTCTAGCGAGTCTTTCACTCTGTATTTTTACAGTCTTTGTACATTTCTTTCATTAATAGAAATCATGTATTAATGTATATCTGTGTTTATGGTTTCATCTTGATACATTTCTGTTATATTATTGAATATATGTGATATCTCTGTGCATTTCTTTATTATATATCCAATCTCATTTTGTGCCGAAAAATAATTTGGATCAGTGGTATCAGAGCAGGCTGCTCTTGATCATTTTTTTAGTGCATGTCCCCAACGAGGTCCGAGTATAGCAAGTTGGGTCTCGATCTTGTCTCTCTTGAAGACAATCTCTCTCGCACACCCAATAAACCCTCAATGGCGGAAGAAAAGAAAAGCAACGGAGTAGACGATCCTATCAATATGTTGCTTGAGCAAGCTCTCATGCGATAGAGGGATGAAATGATGGAGAATTTTTCCCACATCCTTGGATGCCTTCCGATAGCATCGGGCACATCTTCATCGAGCGACCACTTTGGAGGCACCTCGCCTTTTAGGGTACAAGTTAATTTTGATATTCCTGTATTTGAAGGACAAATAGATGCAAAATCCCTAGAAAAATGGTTAACTCTGCTAGAAGGTTATTTCTCTGTTCACAATTTTTCTAACAAAGAAAATATCACCTTCACACTCCTTAAATATCTCCCTCATGTCATACATTGGTGGGAAACTTACTGGAAGCAAAGTTCCACAGAGGAGTCTAGAATATATGGGGCCGAACCCACTTGGCATTTTTTTGTGGATGCGGTAAAGGAACAATATTACCTTGTTGGCAACTGTGAGGACAACTACATGAGATGGACCACACTGTGGCAAGAGAGGGGCCAAGAAGTTATGGATTTCACCAATACCTTCCATACCTTGCGCACCAAGCTGGGTATCAAAGATTGTGCGCGATATTTGGTTTTGAAATACCGTGGGGCTCTACACAGATACATCCAAACTAAAATCGATTTTCTGGACATCTCATCACTCAGTCCTACTTATCGATATGTTCTTAAACTTGAGAATAAATTTAAGCACCAGAATAAATGGGAATTTGGGTCTGCAAATATACAACAACCAAAGTATGACAAAGACGACCCTAACAAACAATCTCCTAGAAACCAATCCAAGACACAGGAAAAGAAGGGTCACGGGAAGAAAAAGAAGGACACCGAAAAATGGTGTGATTTCCACAAAATCCCCTGGCACAACACCGATGAATGTCACTCAAAACAGTCATTGGTGGCCAAGATCAAAGACAAGGAGTCAAACCCTGATTCATAATTTGATTATGAAAATACTAGTAAACGATAGATCATTAACACAGACCCCATTGCTATTGTCGTGACCGCAAAAATTCAACCAGAAGAACCAACGGATCCTGAAGAGGGGGATCACCTTTTTCATTCACAGATGTGGGTGAAGGGGACCCCGCTGCATTTTATTATTGATAGCGGAAGCCAGAAAAACCTCATCATAGCAGAGGTCGTCAAAAAATTGGGATTCTCAACAACACCACACCCGCAACCATACAACATCGGGTAGATTCGGAAAGGACAAGATCTCTATTGTGAAAATGCATTCCACTTTGTGAAAATTACCAGTTTGTGGTAATGTATTCCACTTGTTAGAGTAAGACACATTACCTACATAAGGATCGGATGTCCTTTTGATTTTTTGGTCTGCGTGAGATAAGTAATAAATTATTTGAAGTTGAGTTACAAGACATTTCCTCTTGCCTATTTAAATGATACAATGATTGTTTTAATGATTTTATTCAAATCTTATCGCCACACTGGCCTCTTATTATACTTATATTGTTTAAAGTGGACTGTAGATATACTGTTTATGAAAAGGAAAGACTCTTGTAACGAATACCACCACATCTGCTTGAACATGTTTTAACTTAGGTTTTCCATGTTAGATTTTTTATCTAGGTGGATATCGGTGGCCACCCAACTTTTCCAACAGGCTCAAAACAGTTTTCTGGCAATTTTGGCAATTTACTATTTTTAGCAGGTTTTAACTTCCAGGGCCATTTTGAGGGCCCAAATGAAGGTTTTTTGAGATATGGGTTCTCAATGATATTTGAAGGCATGATTGAGCCCCCAAAATGAATCCCCTCAATGATACCTTTCGAACGAGCTATCACACGCCTAAAACAGAGATTGTATGCAAAAGTTACGACCCCGGGAAGTTGATGTACTCACTTACCCAAACGGGGCCCACATGAATTTTGGTGCTTCATCTCCTAGGGTTAGGTTTTTGGATGTCTAGGTTTTTTGGCATTCCTTCTTATTCTATAAATGACTTCAGAGCCTCACTATAATCATCTTCTTGCGAATGCGAGTAGCTGTCACATCTCTTCTCAAAGATAAGTTGTCACCATTCTAGTGAGTCTTTCACTCTGTATTTTTACAGTCTCTGTACATTTATTTCATTAATAGAAATCGTGTATTATTGTATATCTATGTTTATGGTTTCATATCTGATACATTTCTGTTATATTATTGAATATTTGTTATATCTCTGTGCATTTCTTTATTATATTTCCAATCTCATTTCGTGCCGAAAAATAATCCGGATCAATTTTCTTGTACAGTAGATTTATAGATTGATAAAAAACTCTTTGTACAAGTAGTTGTACAGTTATATATGTATATATATATAAGAGTAAATGGATAGAAACTCCCTAATTTCATGGAATCCCTCTATCTGGAGTGGTTCTACTCGATTATTGGAATAACTCGTATATTTGATTTATAAAGTATGCGTGCATATATATATATATATATATA
>JZKD02S2169302.1:70339-90546 GCA_000966675.3 Picea glauca | reverse complement strand
ACCCTCTAGGGGAAGAAAACCCAACAAAAACTTCCTTATCATAAATTGCCAATACAATGTCAAGAGATAACTCAAACCAATACAGATAGTCCTCTCCAAAATATGTGCCACTCTTATCCCTCTCTCCTTTGCCGGTAACACATCGGAACTTGTCTCTCAAACTGAGCAAGTGAGTTGTGTTCAAATGAGGCGTTAGCCTCCTTTATTTATACAGGTTTTGGCATGTGTGAAGTGTCTCTTCACTGGCAGGGATGACTTCTTAATCTGGGTGGGTAAACCCACCTTTATTATATTCTGGGTCTTCTCATTAACTGCTGGGGCCGACTTCTTATTATGCCTATTATAATTGTCTGTTGACCAATCCGGAAAAGGGGATTTGGTCCTAATACAATTACCAACATGATTAATCCACAATGGGGATTAATCCTATAAACAATATATCAATAATAATAAGAACACTCTTTGCAATTACATTATTTCAACAGATAATCCATTGAGAACTAGTTTAGAGGCATTCTGTCAGTCCTTAAGTTCAACAACATTCAATTTAATTTTTCTTCCATAGTAATATTTCTATTCAAAATTAATATATGCATTCTATCAGTTATTTAAACATATCACATTCAACCAGAGAAGGAATAGGATAACATATCTGAATAGTTGTCGAATAAAAAATGGAACAACCACGTTCCTCCCAACCTTAGAACTGGATAGCCAAATCACTTGTCCCGTTCTCCCCATTAGCCTGACCATGAATCCATGAGGGCTAACTCAGAACTTCTCCTCAACAAGAGTCCTTTAGTCTTAGCAACTTATCCTTGCCTCACACTCAAAAATCAGTGTTCATAATAGAAAGAGGTCAATAAATTCCCCCCAAGCATACTAGGCAGTGTCATGCCTCCTCACATATGCTATATATCCACAAGGAAAAGTGCCTAGGTCTTTTTCCCCTTGGGAATTTTCACAGCTTTCCAAATCCATGATTTTTAGGGGCTACCAATGACCAAATTCTTGATTTTCCACTTGTAACAATCAGCCCTGAGGTAGTTCCAAGATTTTCCCCACTCATGGAGTCATGGTCAGTATATTTCAACATGGTTGTTCCATTTGTCCTTCAACAATAATTATAAAATATTTTGTTTCATACAAGTTTCATAGTCAAGTAGTTAGTTGGGTGAAATAAGAATTCTACCCAACAGTGATAATCATTAATTACAATTAACTAAATTCAAAATTCAAAATTGCCATAAATGGAAAACAATTTCCAATTTCAAATTTACCAAAAACGGAATAATTTTTCCTAAGAAATTTCAAACATAAAAATAATTTATTTTTGGGGATGTCACATCCTTTCCCCCTTCAATAAAACACTGTCCTCAGTGTTCGTTCCTTTCTTGGAACAAGATTGGATGATATTTCTGCAAATCTCCCTCTAACTCCCAAGTGGCCTCCTCAGGGCTAAAGTGCTTCCATTGCACCTTTACCTGAGTGACGACTCTGTTCTGAAGTGTTATTTCTCTCTAGTCCAGAAAGCGTAGAGGTTCCTCTTGGAAATCGCCTTCTGGTTCCACCTACACCACGTTCCAATCGATCATATGAGTAGGGTCATGAACATAATTCTTTAACAAAGAAACATGAAATACATTATGAATTTTTAGATTGGCTGGAAGTGCAAGTTGGTATGCTATGGGTCCAATTCGAGCTAATATCTCAAAAGGCCCAGAAAACCTGGGTGCAAACTTGGCACAGTTCCCTAGCTTTAGTGAACTTCTCCGGGCTTTGACTTTTAAATAGACGTGGTCTCCCACTTTAAATTCCAAGTGTCTTCTTTTTTGGTCTGCGTAACTTTTATGTTTGTCCTATGCCTCTTTTAGGTTTTGTTGTACATTTCTTACCATGCTCTCCATTTCTTGGAGAATCTCGGGTCCAACCATGAGTCTTTCAATTGGGTTATCCCAGCTAATTGGAGTCGTACACTTTTTGTCATACAGTACCTCGAAGGGGCTCATTTTAGCTGAAGTTTAGTACCCATTGTTGTATGCAAATTCTACCAAGTGCAGGTAGTCTTCCCACTTGCTTGGTTTCGTTCTTACGTACATGTGGAACATACTTCTATGATTTGGTTTGTTCATTCAGTTTGTCCATCCGTTTGTGGATGATAACTCATGCTGGAATTCAAGTTAGTATTTAACCCTGCAAACAATTCTTTCCAAAAAGCAGATGTAAATTTTATGTCTCTATCCGAAATCACCATTTTAGGAATACCTTTCTTTCATGAATATTTCAGTGACGTTAATAGATTTAAAAGTAGATTTTACAAGAATAAAGTGTGCAGACTTACTAAGTTTATCAATTACCACCATAATTGAATCATTCTATTTCTGAGTTCTAGGCAAACCTGTAATAAAGTCTAGTGATATAGTCTCCCATTTCCATTCCGATACCGGTAAGGGCTGTAATAGGCCGGCTGGATGCTGGTGTTCATCTTTTACCTGCTGACAATATTGACAGTTAGCTAATTATTCTATTGTTTTTCCCTTCATATTAGGCCAATAAAATAACTTTCTTAGTGTTGTTATCACTTTCTGGTATCCTGGATGACCAAAATATGGTTTCTTATGAACTTCATCCAGTACGGTTAACTTTAACTCTGTCGAATCTGGTATGTATATTGTGTTTTTGAATCATAGTAGACCATTTTTGTCCACACTCAGATCTCTTTTGTCTGAATTTTTTGTAGTGTTCTGTAATTCTGCCACTGTTTTAGTGTAATCTTCGTCATTATTACCTGCAGTCTTTATCCTTTGTTCAAGATCACTTTCTGCCCTGCTAATGTTTATTTCAAACAACCCATGAACTCTTCTGCTTAATGCATCAACTACCTTATTTTCCTTACCTTTGATATGTCTTACTTCAAAGTCAAATTTGCTCAAGAAGGCTAACCATCTTGCTTGCCTTGCATTAAGGTCTGGCTGACTAAACAAAAAAGTCACACCGTTGTTATCTATCAATAATAGAAATCTTCTGCCCATTATGTAGTGATGCCACATTTTTAAGGCGTGTATTACAGTTTCCAGCTCTAAATCATGAGTGACGTAGTTTCATTTGTGTTCCTTCAATTTTCGAGATTCATAACAAATTAAATGCCTTCTTGAGTTAGGAAACCACCTAGTCCTTCTTTACTCGCATCTACACAAATGGTGAAGTCTTTGTCTGGATCTGCTACCTTTAAAATGGGCGTGGTTGTTAACAATTCCTTTAACTTATTAAAACTGTCTTGATACTTATGTGACTAGCTAAAATTGGTCCCCTTCTTTTGTAAAGATGTGATAGGGTAAGCAATTTTGGAAAATCCCTCTATAAATATGCAGTAATATCCAGTGATTTCCATGAATGAACGTATGTCCGCAACATCCTTAGGTACCGTCCATTCCATGATGGCTCTTATTTTCTCAGGATCGACTGCAATGCCTTATACAGATATTACATGTCCTAGGTACTGTATTTTCTTCTGATAAAAATCACACTTATCGAATTTAGCATACAATTTGTGCTTCCTTAAAGTTTTCATAACTATTCTTAAGTGTTATTTTTGTTCTTATTCTGTTTTAGAATATACTAGGATATCGTCAACAAATACCAACATGAAATTGTCCAAGTACTGACTGAAAATGTTGTTCATTAAACACATAAACATGGTTGGTGCGTTAGTGAGTTTGAAAGGTATAACTAAAAATTTGTAATGACCATATCTCATTCGAAAATTTGTTTTACTGATGTCCTCATATTTTATCCTAACCCAGTGATAACCACATCGTAAGTCCAATTTCGAGAAACTCTTTGCCCCACCTACTTGATTGAACAAATCATTTATCCTAGGTAAGGGGTACTTGTTCTTAATAGTCATCTTATTTAATTGTTTGTAATCGATACATAATCTTAGAGTTCCATCTTTGTTTTTCACAAAGAGGACTAGTGCTCCACATGGTGAAACACTCAATCTGATATATTCATTGTCCAATAATTCATGTAGTTGAATTTTTAGTTTTGTTAATTCTAGAAAACTCATTTGGTAAGGTTCTTTCGATATAGGGGATGAACCAAGTAGTAGGTCGATAGAAAAGTCTATCTCCCTCCATGGGGGTAATTCAGGTATCTCATCAACAAACACATCTCTGAAATCATGAAAAATGGAAAAATCCTCCAAGTTGGGTTTATTTTATTTTTCTAGCAGGTTTGTTACTTGGATGGCATAAACTTGAAAACCCTTTCTCATACATTTCTTGAATTGCATTACTTAAATCTATCTAAATAATATTGGTTTGTGTAGACCTTGAACTGTTCTAGAGGTGTCGTTTTCGTCTTTATACTTAAGTGATTTTTCATAAAAATATAGCACTTATTTATGTATTTCTAACCAATCCATTCCGATAATTACATCATAAGATCCTAGTGGTAGAATGTTTAGATTTGTCTTTATGTTTTGACCACCTAAATTGAACTCATAATCAGAAATAAAGTCGACAACTTTCCTTTTAGTTCTTGTTTCTAGTTGTACCAGCCATGGTTTTGCGTGTCTTGTTTTATTAAGTTTATTTGACTCTAATATACAAGGAGTGATATAACTTAACGTACCTCTAGGATCAATTAAAATAGAAATTCGAATGTTATTGATTTCACCTTCAATTTCGACCATAGAGGACTGGTGGTTAGCTTGTCGGCCATCCACAACTGCATTGATCCGATGTAAGATTTTGCCTACATCCCCTACTATAGAGGCTTCTTGTAAATTGTGAACAGTAGTTCTTTTTGCTGAAATCAAATGTGGACAGTTCCTCCTTAGATGAGGTTCTCCACATTCCCAGTATTTTAATGGTTCACGGGGGTTGTCCCCAAACTTCTTTGTTCCTAGATTTGTCGGTTTACCCCTTCCTTCTGTATTTTGATGGTTGGAGTGAAAATGTTTTATTGGAAATATTTTTTCTACGTTCTGATAAGGGGCTCGCTGGTATCCCTTCTTTCAATAGTTCATTCGGTCTTGTTTCTTGTCTTTCCAAACCTTGGGAAATTATGTCTGTTGTTTGTATTGGTCGTAACACATTTGATCTTTCCTGAATACGTAACTCAAGGATTTGGGATTATCAAATTCAAGTTTGTCCTTGTAATAATGTCATAAAAAACTTAGGAACCGCTTGATTTTCACTTTGTCATCCCGGATATAAGGTACGAACCTTAGTAGTTCCAGGAATTTGTTTATCAGATCCTCCATAGCCATTTGACCAAGTCGTAGCTCATAAATTATTTGGTTTTTCTTTCATAGTAACTTTGAGATAGGTATTGTTTCTTAAAGTATTTCTTAAATTATGACCATTCCATTTGTTTCTATTTTAGGCCTTTAGCCAATTTCAGATCTTGCCACCAAATGCTGGCTTTTCCTTTCAAATTATAGATGGCCATTCTGACCTTCATATTGTTGGAATAGTTGTAGATATGAAAACACTTATTGATGTCTAACAACCATGCTTCAACTTCCTCCCCTGTTCTAGATTCCCCATCAAAGGTAGCATGTTTGATTATATTAAATTCTCCCTCAAGGTGATCTACCTGTTTTCTTTTTCTGTCTGTTTTTTATTTTTCTTCAGCTAAAGGTGTACCTTCAGATGAGTTGTCCCCTTTTTCTACTTCAGGACCAAATTTATTGGAGGCTCTTTTAATGACCTCTTCTTCATGGTCATCATCCTTTGGGATTTTATTTGTCACTATACTACATAGCAGGACTTCATTTATTTCCTATTGTTCCTACTGTGCCTTCTTCAGTTTCTCATTGTCTACTTTGAAGACTTGCAGCTTAACAATGAGATTCCTCATCATTTCCAGAAATTCAGTAGGTGAGATTCTGTCACTATTCTATCTCGGATCTTCAGGAGGTATTTATTCAGGATTCCCATCAAGTCTGATTTATGCGTCATCCTGGGCTGCCATGATTAACACAAAACAAAAATATTTTGTTTTTTTGTAACACTAATGGTTTGTTAGTTTTACATAGACATAATTTATGTGCTAAGTAATTAATTTGGCCCTATTCAAGGTCCAAGTGTTGTAACCTTTTCTCTGATACCATATTTATTGTACCTCAAATTTTCCATTAAAAAAAAAAATCTATGGGACATTAATCTCCAATTTCATTTTATATGTTTGTTGGTAAAAGGAGGAAATATTCATTCTTGTTATAAATTTTTGTGATGTAACTTAAGTTCTTCCTACCCCATGATGCCATTCCCACACCAGTCTAACTTACTTTGGATAGAAAACTTATATGGATAATTCACCAAGGATTTTAGTAATTCCCTTTAGTATCCAACCTACTCACCTATATACATATATATATATCTATATAGTGATTTAGACTTAGGACTTATACTCCTAATCTCTCTTGAACAAGAGATTCCTATGTTTGTGTGCAAGACTATTTAATTTGTCTTTGAAATGAAAATTTACTTACCATATATATATAGTCACATGATCATATCTATATGCCTCAACTAAATAGATATGGATTAGTGACAGGCACTTGGCATCAATATATATAGTCCCGATCATTGAATGGGTTCCTTTATGAATTAATTTGTGGTTAGTGATATTCCAATCCCTTTACCTAAAAGAGTTCGGGTAACGATATCTTATGCTAATTCTCGTTAACTCTAAATTAACTAAAAGATGTCCCAAAGAAGTCTTCTCTTGAATGATATGCTAATTGTAATAATGCATTTGAAGTGAACGAGTTCCAACTCGTCGGGTCACAGAGGGATTTATTTATTTTGCATATTTCTTGATGTGGAAAGAATGATGTACTGTCAGAAGGAGTTAAGACTCTACATATACAATTTAATGGCAGTCTTGTGTGTGCACATTACGATGTTCTCACCTCGCCTTTCATCCAATTTAGTCATGCCAACTCTTCACTCATCACATGGCTAGACTACCCTTTGTACCCTCAACATTTACACTGTGTAGTTAAGGCTCCTCTTAGGGTTTAATGTGTTTAATCTTTCATTGTGGAGTCCTTCGAAAGGCTATGTGTGTTATTTTCTCAAAGGTGAAGGCTATCGATTTTGGGGAAGCATTATCTGGTGGAAGCAATACCGCCATTCACCCTCTCTGTTAAGCTTATGTTATCACTATCTTCTAGTTTTCAAATGAGGCTTCGTTCTTTATTACAATGGAAGAACCCTCGTAATAGAATCTTATTTGTCCTGACTTAAATCTCCCATTATCATTACTCTTTGTAATTTTCATGATTTGTTCCTATTTTTGGATAAGTAGATGCTTACTGTGGTTTTATTCTCCAACTTCTTGAGAGCTCTCAGCATCCCATCCCCTTGTTCTGACTTAGAGAATTTACACCTGCAGAGTTTTTATGGGTAAAATCAATCCTAGGGTTTCATATTTCCTATTGTCATTATTCCTTACGGTCTCTCTGTAGATGTAGGTCAAGGTTTGATGTTAAATATTTCGTGAGGTTACGCGTGGAATTAGACTGGAGTTAAATGCTTCATACTATGTATAGCATAATACTATGCATGTTCTTTCTTTCTCTTTAAAAAGGATGAATCCATCTTTTTGAAAATCGTCAATAAACCCTTAGCTGGTACTCACACATATAATGACTCCTTGAGGTTATTGCATTCTTTTCTAGTACAATTAAAGGAATGTGATTTATGTTTTTTCGATCAGCCCATCAAACAAAATACCCCACGGCATAAAATTATTGAGTTTATGGAACTTCTTGTGTTAATTATATTTTCTTTTGTCATTATCATGGTCTGCATGTAAGTTACTCTATTTGAATTTAGTAGAATATTAACTCTTCATCTATCATTGGATTATAAATTCCCTCTGCAATATAGATAATTGGTTCAGGAAGTGTTTCAACTCACTCTTTTCTTATAGCATTTATTATGTGTGTAACATTTACATTGTGCCCTCGGCCTACTTGCATAACATGTTTTTATACAAATTGTATGTTAACATTTAGCACTGTTGATTAATTCATTTCATAAACAATTGATTTCATGATTGGTACGAACACTAATGATGGGTCTCTTTTGCTGCGAGGGTACCTGTCAGGTGGAACTTGTCCCTTCTACCCCTTCCGGGCTCGTGGGTGGCATCCTTAAGCATGCGCAGAGGAGGGTCGACCTTCCCAATAGGCCTAATTTAAGTACTAACTATATCTGCATCCCATTTAATTAAGTTATGTCTGCAATCAAGTTGTAGATATCTGATACAAATTCTTATTACTAATTGGTAAACAGTAATGGAAGTTCCCTTGATTTTCCTTTCAGGGTTTGTGTAACAAAACATTTCGAATACTGGACATTTTCTGCACAAAAGCTATTCGAGTTCCATTTATAAAATCTTTAGGAATTCATACTTCCAGGTTCTAACAGTGAAGGCCACGGTTTTAACCTAGATTTTTCATTATTAAGGAAAGTTCTTCCCAACTTCTTGTACTGGCTGGATAAAGAGAAAATTCCCAATTTGTGGTAATGTATTCCACTTGTTAGACAAAGACACAGTACCTACATAAGGATCGATTGTCCTTTTGATTTTCTGGTCTGGTTGAGATATGTAATAAATTCTTTGAAGTTGAGTTACAAGACCTTTCCTCCTACCTATTGAAATGATACAATGATTGTTTTAATCATTTTATTCAAATCTTATTGCCACACTGGCTTCTTATTATACTTATATTGCTTAAAGTGGACTGTACATATACTCTTTATGAAAAGGAAAGACTCCTGTAATGAATATCACCACATATGCTTGAACATGTTTTAACTTAGGTTGTTTGGGTTCAATTTTCTTGTACAGTAGATTTAAATATGGATCAGAAACTCTTTAAACAAGTAGTTGTACAATTATATATGTATATATATAAGAGTAAATGTATAGTAAATCCCTAATTTCATGGAATCCGTCTATCTAGAGTCGTTCTACTCGATTATTGGAATAGCTTGTATATTTGATTTATAAAGTATGCGCACATATATATATATAGATGTATAACCATTTCCTTCTAAGAAATCAATTTAATTTTTTTCGTTTACGCCATATAGATTTCCAACTGTAACTGTATATATATAAGCATTTATCGTGATTGCGGACATACATAGTGTTTCATCTTGATTTTGATTTAGCATGTACATGAAAGGAATCTCAATTAATTACTATGTTTCTGTGTATACATTTACCTACATGAATGTAAGAATGCGTATATATATAAATATCTACATGCTTCAGTTTCCATTCACATTGCATATATAGATAGTTTTAATCCACAAACAAAATTTAGTTGTGAGGTTTTCACCTATAGTTTTATCCCATTACAATAGCAATCTAACCTATAGAACTATTCTTCCAGAAGCTTGACCAGACATATTCTTTCAACTAGTATATTTACGAAAATTAGCATTCACTCAACAATAAAATACAACAGAGATAATCCATTCAGAACTAGGTTAGAGGCATTATGTCATTCCTTAAGTTCAACAACATTCAATTCGATTTTTCATCCATAGTAATATTCCTATTCAGAATTAACAGGTGTATTCTATCATTTACTTAACCATATCACATTCAACCAGAGAAGGAATAGGATAACATATATGAACAGTTGTCGAATAACAAATGGAAAAGCCACATTCCTTCCAACCTTAGAACCATACAACCAAATCACTTGTCTCGTTCTCCCCCTGTCCTGACCATGAATCCATGAGGGCTAACTTAGAACTTATCCTCAACAAGAGTCCTTCAATCTCAACAACTTCTCCTTGCCTCGTACTCAAAAATCAGTGTTCATAACAACAATAGGTCAATAAATTCCCCCCCATCATACTGGGCAAAATTCTACCTCCTCACATATGCTATATATCCACAAGCAAAAGTGCCTAGGTCTTTTTCCCCTTTGGAATTTTCGAAGCTTTCCAAATCCCTAATTTTCAGGGGCTATCAATGGCCAAATTCTTTTTTTTCCACTTGTAACAATAAGCCCTGAGGTAGTTCCAACATGTTCCCCACTCATGGAGTCATGATCAGTTGATTTCAACATGGTTGTTCCATTTGTCCTTCAGCAATAATTATAAAATATTTTGTTTCATACAAGTGTCCTAGTTAAGTAGTTAGTTGGGTCAAATCAGATTTTTTCCCAACTCTCATAATCATTAATTACAATTAACTAAATTTAAAATTCAAAATTGCCATCAATGGAAACAATTTTCGAGTTTCGAATTTACCAAAAACGAAATAATTTATCCTGAGAAATTTCAAACTTAAAAAAAAATTATTGGGGATGTCACAATGAGCATGTGGGTAATTCTTGGCTTGCATATGTGGGAAATTCAATCTTTCCTACTACTTTGTTCTTCCTTTGGTACCTCCAAAAGAGTGTTGGTGACAATCCTTGCGAGTGGCATGTGGGACATGATAGCATGTATAATTTATGAGATACCTGCACATATGATCTAGATAACAATGAAGCATACACAACATGAAATGGTGTAAAATGAAGAGACAAAAATGGAGGAAAGAATGAAAGACCTTCTATTAACCGAATGAGAGAAATTATACAATACAAGTGACATACTCTATATCACACAAATAAATCTCCATAGTAGTCAGCTAATGCGCATTATGAGTGTTCTATAGAGATATGACATACACTCGCAGTCGTTGGAGTTAGTTTCCACATAATCCTAGTTAACTGCACATGTCTTCATTAGTTAACTAGCCAAACCCGAGTGAAATGAGCAAGAGATCACTTACACATGTGGAATTATCCTTAGTAGTTATTATCCCATTGCAAGTGTGCATTACTGGTGATGATCTTGAGGTTAGCATTCAAGACTTGGTGAAAAAATGAAAGTTGACATGCAACACTTCACTCAACTAGTCTAACTGAACGGTAACTAAGAGTTTATTGAAGGGTATTTGGAATCCTTTTCTAGGGGAGAATATTATCAATGAGGGGAGAATATATCAAACTAAGGGACCCTCAACATAGCCAAATAAACGTAGGAAAATAAATTAAAAGAAAAATCTTACGTGTGTGTAATATCTCCAACATCTCAAAGATGATTGTACTCATGTCCATGCTCTCAAACACTATGGGATGTGACTTTTAACACTCCACTCTCTTAAATGAGTTAAATGATTGGATTTGGGAACACTCAACAACAAATAAAAGGTTATACATAATGATAATAATTTCAAGAAGGTGGGTTAGATTAATAACCATGAATAATACCTCCTTGGACCCCATCGCCCTTATTAAATCATTGCCTGCCATCATTTTCGTCCATCTTGTATAGCAACCAATGATTATTTTTTTTATTAATTATTTCGATGCACATAATACACTATTCATCCCGAGCCCATATTAAACCAATATGGGCTCTTCGCCCCAGCATATCAACTCACTAGCCTAATCACATTTGCACAATCACATTATAGTTTGTGGGGATTAAAACTATGGATGTTACATTCCCCTCCGACTTGTTTTTGCATTGTCCTCTATACATAACACGCTACATTTGTACATTAATTTTACATTTGTGGATCCCAGACCATCAATCAACATATAGGCTCTATGACCCAAAATCATACAGTCCTTCGAGCCTAAACCAAATTACATAGGAACCTTGTCCAAAAATCATAGATACATCGGCACCCTAGCCCAAAACATATACATACATAGGACATCCAGCTAAAAACCATAAATAACCAAGCTCCCTGGCCCAAAATGTGTAGGATAATTTCACAATTCAGCGTTCTCGCAAAAATTCCAAACAAAACCCTCTCATTTTCCATGACTTGCACCACCTTTCTTTGGCCCCAACTACAATATTATTCTTTCTTTTTTGATTCCCACAATAATTCCAAGAAAAAAAATCTCATTCCCCTCAACTTGCACAACCCAAGGAAGTGTATCTCCTTCTCTACAATGACTCCCATAGAAATTCCAATTAAAACATAATGCAATCAACTTAAACATACATAGCAACGACAAATCAGACACACAAACACATCCAATCATATAAAATATATATGTAGAAACATCATTCATGCACAACAAACAACAATGAATAAGGAAGGACTTAAAATGATATGAAGAACAATTAACCCATCTTTCAACATAATTAACATAGTGATTCCAATCACTTATTCATATGGTTGTTGTTTTATTTCATGAGCAACCACAATAAAATTTAGCTCATTGTTCCTTTCCTAACACACCCTTATGATTCCAACCACCATGTCATTTGGATTCTTGATTTCCCTCCCCCATTCCATTCTCTCCCTCTAGTATTAGGAATCCCCCTCACTGCTACATAGTCCCTCAAGCAATCCATCATTTTCCAAGGTGTTCTTGCACAAGGGGAGGATGAACTCACTACTATATTTTCACTAGAAATTTTGTAACATGTGGCAAGAATAGGGTTCAAGTGTCGTAAGAACAATCTTATTTCTGAGATTTCCATCTTTAATAGTCATCATCTTATCTGTATCACACACATACAATCATCATGAGATATCAACATAGAAATTTTACATATTAATTTTCAAATCAATTTTACATATAGGAAACTAAGTTTCCCAAGCACAACATTTCTTCTCAAGACGTTTATCTCTTGCAACAACACACATTAGTCTTCCTTATGGGATTACATCACTGCCATATCCAAGACCATTTTTCCTACAATTTTTCTCACTTTAATTCAACCAAACATTTTTTTTGCATTATATAACAATTTGCAATTATTAATTTCTCAAATCTATTTTATACAAGGAAATAAAATTTACATGCATCATTTTAATGCTCATTATGTTTGGATCTTGCAGCTATATATATTTGTCTTGTTTATGGGCTTACATTGTTTCCATATCCAAGACCATTCTTCCTACAATTTTTCTCAACTTTCATTCATCCAAATAATTGTCAGTATTCATGTACATTATCCTTTCATTGCATTATTTTCAATCAGTCTATGAAGTTATTTCAGAATTAGGTTATTCTTAAATTCAATCACCTCCAACTATTATTCATATTAAATAGAATGAAACCATCATTCCTTGTATATGCATTATCTAGCAAATCAATCTTTTCATTATACATTCAAAATCTACCAACGATAAAACTAATGTGCCAATGCTCATGTCCACATCCACACAATGCATCCTTTCATTACCTCTGGAGTACCACATATCCATGCCATGTAGTCCATCATGTGAATTGGAAGGTTTAGCTATAACCTTAACATATTAACCAAGCCGTTTCCAATTACTTGTTCGATTATTTGGATACCTTCCTCTTCAACCCATACGCAACACTAGGAGCATGATTCCCTAGTGCTATTTAGTGTTGGCAAAGAGGTTGCAATAAAAACATAAATTAAACAGGGAAAGACCATTAAACACTTGCATGGCACTACAACCCTTCCATTTCCAACCACATCATGGCCTTATACATGGCCATACTTAATGGAATTCATTCCTACTATAGGAGTATATCTCCTAACTTGAATTTGTTATGATCTCATAACCATCATAATACAATATGCAATTAAATTTATCATGAATTCATTGAAGAATTGAATAATATTTGCATACTCAAGGCCTCCTTCCTTTACATCAATTCAAATATTAAGAACTTAACTGAGGGAATTATTACCTCAAATTTCTTCTGCATCTATGCATCATAATAAATCTCAAATGCATCCCTGCATGGATTTTATTACATTACTTGATGTTATTAGATCTACTAGTACTTTGTATAATATCACCATCTCATTTCACCAACCTCCTGCTCAACACACCCACCATCCTCAATTGTATTTATATGGATGGCTACCATAAGTAGTGGTATCATCATCATTCTCAGCCATGCTATAACATTTTTCTCGGATACACGATCCATAATTAGTCTTATTTAAATATCACAACCTCATTAATTCATGTATATATATCAATAGACTACTCTTATTCTATACTCATTCCATATACATGTTCAAGCATTTCCACATGCACCAATGCACATCAATATGCATTAAGAATTTAATCTTTCAAGCTTATTTCATGAACTTGCATTCTATATTTATTGTATGCATCGTGCATCAATTTTATCATGCACTCAAGTGTATATTTATTTCAACTTTATTTTTTTATTTAGTTGTTGTAGATGGTTTTCCTTGAATTTATGTAGAACCTTTCTACCTTCCGCACTTCCATTCTACTCAATTGTGCAGCACTAGCCTTTATTCTGAACCTTCCAACCACTAGATCCACTAGTCTTTCCATCTCACAACTGGTTCCTTTATGCAAAAAATCATGTCTCAAGATATTTTGGCTATAATTCTCAATATTCATAATGTTATAACATTCACTACTCCAATTAAATATTAACACTCTTGATTCATTCACCCAACCTGTCTTGAAATACCATTATCATTGATTAGGATTTCAACATTCTAAACTATTCGTTTATGTCATATTTCTAGTATTCTTTGTCATCCATGGCTTTGCTCAATTTTGAATATCTCTCTTCACTTCATTGAGTGATTTATTGTGAAGAACTACTTATCCAATCAATACCACTCTACTCCAGATGGAATGCTACACTCCTCCATTTGCACCTATACCTTTCCTCCACTACACATTCTAATAACATAAGTGGATTTCTTACTTTGATTACTTAGACAAAAATTACTAGATCATATCTAACAATTCCCTCTTTCTACATTCCTATGCTTGCATATAGATATGACTCATCCACCCATGAGTCACACATCATCTCACATTATCATTTTTCCTTCTCTTGCAACAAGATTTTTATCCTTCACTATATTTCTATCTTCAAGGCTATGGAGTCCTCCTTAACTCCTTGTGCATGCAATGACATTCTTCACCTATTGGTTGCATTATTTATGTGAGAATATATGTTCATTTTCCTTTGAAAACCATTCAAACTCTATAGCAACTGAATACTAATATTCTTATGCTCTTCCTTAGACCTTTTTGAATCTTGCATCACCTTCTTTTCAACCATGCACTTCCCTTTCCAGCTCTTTGATGCTTTATCCAATTGTACAAGTTTGACCTGCTTCCCTGTCCTATTGACCCTAAAATTAATTTAGAATAGACCCACACAATGCTCAATTTTGTAATCTTATCCTCTTTCTAGCAATCCCTTCACACAACACCCTCAGTTAGAGTGATCGTCTACTTATTAACAACGTCCTATTAATAAGTTCAACCTCTTTTTATTTTTCCAAGATATTCATAAGAACTATCATGACTTTCAATATCCTTTCTTATCCAACAATCATATCTAGAACTCACCACCTTCATCTAGGTATATTTCTCCAAATTTTGACCTTGTTTGGAAAAAATCTTCACATTTAGTAGTTACAAGGGTCGTGGAATCCAATTCAACTTTTTCCTAAATTTTTTATGGAGAAACTCAAAGTTCCCCTGAAAATTTATATCCTCTGTGATGTTTTCCTCTAGATTACCTTTCCAATGACTATACTCATTCTTTAATTGGATTTCCAAGCCAAAAGTTACGTCTTCCTGAAATTCTTATTTTGCTCAATGGTGTCCTTCAAGCCCATGGGTAACCTTCCTTTTGATTCTTTAAGGATCGTTCCTCTAAAAAACAAATTATGAGTGGATGTATAGATTCTCCCATCCAATATATTTCCATTGACATTTTCTTTCTCAATTCTAATCACTGAGCAAAAAGTTATAGACAGCTAGATATTATGAATTTACCTTTTTTCCGCACCTTTTTACCTAGTGTAGATAATCTTAAACAACAACTTTTTCCACTTACAGAGGTAAATCAATTGAGAACCAAGAAAATATTTCTACATGACATAGATAATACTGTTAATACTAAAAACACAACAACGCTCAGATTATCAAACCGATGGTCAGTGAAAAACCACAACAATCTCGAAATGAAAACATTGCCCCTTCAGGACTTTCACTTGAGTTAGAAATTTTAGTCTTGTTCATTATTCCCTACACCAACTCCTATGGATTTTGATAGAATCTCATTTGGGTATGTCCATGACTACCTTCTGAATGATCTATCACAAATTCACCCTTAACTGGGCTCTAGACTATTAGTTACAATGTGCAGAAGTTTTGATTGTTTTTCCATTTTACCATTGTATGCCATACATGTCTTCTTTATCTTTTTGCATATTTTTACATACCCAGATTCCAAATTTAGTTCCATGGATATATTTTTTCGTTCATAATCTTTCCATAGTCTACTCCCATGCCTCAAATGGACTTCTGAGCAAGGATTTATACCTCCTGGGAGTAAATTGGTGTCAAAATTTTGCATTGGTTGTTTTAGTTGTAAGTTTCTCATATGAGATCCATTTTGCGAACAAAACATCTCATTGGAAATGTCTCATCGAGCCCTTTTATTTAAGCTACAAAAACTCTTTGTGGTGCATATGGAACTTATAGTCTCAAAAACTAGAGCTCCTAAAAATGTTGTTTAGGGCCTCAAAAAAACTCTACCAGTTCATGACCTTCAAAATCCCAAAAAAATCATAGAAAAAATGATTGATTTATTGTTATAACATCCTTTTAAATATGATTCGTCGATCTCAAATCGAGTGAAATCTAAGTCATTGATTCACTAATCCTTTTCAAACCTCGCAAATCAATTTACACCACTGATCAAGAACTTGAAACAATTTGGAATGTTGATTCGAGATCCATTGACGATCAACAATAGTTTTCCTTTGGATTCCCACATCACTTTTCCAAAACTGTCGATTTGACTGTCGTCCATCAACCCTTTCTTTTGGCAATCAATTTTGAATGCATCTCTAAATCGACTGACCCAACCATAGTCCATTCAACCAACCTTGAATGCATCTCTAATTTTGAATGCAGATAAAAAACTTTATCAATTCAACCAACCTGACCATTGTTCATCGACCATTTCTTGGATGACATAGAAACTATGATGACGTGGAATGACACGTGACTATTGATATGGCATGAAAAATCGTCCTGAGGTGTCAACTTGGATGATGTGGCATGACACATCATCTTCCTCTTTCTTTATTGGTGATCGACAACTTCTCTAAGGTGAACTAAACACCTCTCCAATTCTTCCAACCCCCAACCATTGGTCATCGACGATCAATGCTTTCTCTTGTTCAATCAGAACATTTTGCTAAAACCACTGACCCAACCATTGGTCATTGGTGATTTCTACTGGAGAACAAAAAAAAATCATCAAATTTGTCGAATCGACCATTAGCCTTCGACAAATTTCATTGGAAATTGAAACAATTTAACAAATCACCCGATCCAACCGTCGACCATCAACGAATTTTCTTGGACAACACCAACACTTAAAACAATTTCAATTAAAACCTAAATGATTCTAGGTTGTTCATATTCCATTCAAAATGATATTGACCATTGATCTATAAAACTTCTCCCAACTCTATCAATGAGTCTTAGTCGTCGATTTGCTCTATTTTCCAAGTTCCGAAAGTAAATCATAACCATCTATCGGCTCCATCTCCCAAATAGCAGAAAATGAATCCAAACTATCGATTCTCTTTCTTTACAAACATCGAAAATAGATCTTGGTCGTTAATATGCTCCCTTTGCAAAAATTTGAAAGCCTTATAGATTTTTAAACTTATTGCAACAAATCTAGGCCGTTGATCTCGAAATAAAATCGAATCGCATTCGTCAATTCATTGAACTCTACCAGTTCATTTGACCACCATTAAAACGCTAAATTTGACCTTACAGGTCAAATCCAAATCTACAATCTGTCTATTTGACGTCGTTAAGCCTCTCAGATAGTTCTAGGTTACTTAAAACTCGAATTTGCTCATGAATTTTGGGATTTCACTTTGATTTTTCATTGTTTTCCACCAAACTCATCACAGATCGAAGTCTATAACCATAAATTTTCCCAATTCACTCTCATCCTAGCCCATACAAGCCTGGTGTTTGAACTAAAAGCTCTGATACCATTTTGTAACATACCCAACCTCCAGGTGAAGAACATTACATGCTAAAAACACATCTGAAATTAATATCTCATTATGATTAATTTCCTATAGCTTACCAACTACATATCACACACACATTTAGCCATTTAACTAACACCATGGTTCCAAATGAGTCTAACAACATATATAAAAACATGAATGCATCTAGTAAGCACACAACCACACACACCATTCATATTAACCATTTGCAAAGAGGAATATCGTCATAAAAAAACAAAAAAAATATTTGTTAACAATTATTCAACTCACTACATGCAAAGGATGAACCTCTCGGCCATAGAAGCTCTTATTCATCTTCTCTCAACATCATACCAGCCTCGAGTTGAGGCTATGAGTCCACAATGAGATCCAGTCTTTCTGGTTATCTACTCTCCACACATAGCAACCCCAAAACTCAGGTTCCACTCTGTTTCTCACAACCCACACAAACCAAGGAATGAGACCCCCCTTCACTGCACACAGTCCATCGGGCCTTCCCATTTCCATCCACGGCTCCAGTGCACCTAGTTGACGAGGAATCCTCTTAGTTAATTGAGGAGTTCTCACAACAACCAGTCTTGATCCATTTCCTCAATATAAAAAATGATTTATAAACATACAACCCGGCTTATAGGCACAAAAACCTATTTCTCACATAAAACATAGCCAAACAATGACTTCCTTCATACACAACATGGATGGTGCTCTTTGGAGCACTCAACTCCCCTCTTATTATGCAAAATGCCCCCATATGCTCACGAAAAACTGCAACCATGACAACCGCTACCATATTCATAAGACATCATATTTCTATAAATTAGATGTTGAATCCAATTTTCTAAATATTGATTTTGTAAAAAAATTCATATTTATTAATTTTAATTTTTCTTACAATTAAAATTATATTTCGAGTCATTATATTCTTATTATTATTTTATAATGTATCTATTTAGCTGTATCTCTATCATACTCTACGAGAGAGATATTATTATTTTGTAATGCACCTCTCAACGCAATCATTGAATGTAGCTATATTTTTTCAAAATAGTAGCTATATTTTTTCATTTTTCAAGGCTCACGGATGTGTCTCCTCCTTATTTCTAAAGAAAAAAGGTATAATCATTGAATGAATGGAACTATATTTCTTCATTTTTCAAACTAATGGACCTGTCTCCTTATTTTGAATGAATAAAAAATGGTATATCCTACTTATCGAAAATTACAGTCCATCCTTTTTGGATTCCCTCTGTGGATTGTCCGCATATGCCAAAACTATAAGTCTTATCCTTTGCATCACTTTGATTCTTGCTAATTTTGACACCAGGTCGTGAAGGCAAACGGGGTTTTTAAAAGTAGCACCCGTGACCCAAATCAGCTCCACATTCGATAAAGGGACCCATACCTCTATAGAGAAGATAGCTCCCTGCATCAATATGTAACTGGGGCATCGAAGCAATCAAATGTCTATCAATTGGTGCAGCAATTCTGTATTTAAGTCTAATAGGCTACTAAGAAAATAGCTTTGAAACTTGCTCTGTCTGCTAGCATAAGTCTGAAAAAACTGGCACTGGATCATGATCAACTGGCGCTGCTTGCTTTACTTCTGAATATGCCTTTGCTGTCTCTAAAGTACCCAACTCCAACTCCATGTATGAATTGTCACTCAGGAATATAGATTAGTTCAGTGAATGAATAGAGCTTATGTTTGAGAATTCATTCACGTTTTATGCAACAGCAAGCTGGGGGCGATACCATGCCGTTTGATAGTTAGATTGATTTGAAAATAAGGAACACAAAATAAGATTTTGTATCATATCCAATAAAAATATTAAAAGCTCAACCTACCTTCATAATCGATGACATACATACAAATTCCAATTGCTTTCGTACAAGAAAGTTAAACAACTATATTTATAATTAAAACAGCTCAATTGAATCCCAAAGGACGTCGTCCGAGGCCAAAGGCCATATTTGATTGATATCAGAAGCAGCGGCGATATCAATATTGAAGATGCTGTAGAGTTGGTCGTTCCCTGCCCAAATGGTATCTTCGCCTGCTTCACCTTGCCACTCGAAGTCTAACCCTCCGCTTCCACTTCCTTTATCATT
>JZKD02S2169302.1:23945-36981 GCA_000966675.3 Picea glauca | reverse complement strand
ACTCCCTCTGCTCCACTAAAGATCCAAAAATTGACCCAGGCTGAAATGGTTGAACACCAAATCAAAGGCCTTTGTTATAACTGTGATGACAATTATTTCTCAAGCCACAAGTGTAAAGAACAAAATATTTTTATGGCCATCTCTGAGGAGATTTCGGAAGAAGATGAAGAAACTCCCTCTATGTCTGAGTCACCTGAATCCACTGAAATAACCCTTCCCTCATACCCTCCCGAAGTAGAACCAGTCATTTCCCTCAATTCTCTCACTGGCTTCTCTACTCCCCAAACGCTCAAGATCATCAGTTACATCGAGCATCGGAAGGTCATCATTCTGGTTTATAGTGGCAGCATCCATAATTTTATTCATCGTTGCATTGCCCAAGAAACTCATTGCTACATCCATGCCATCAATAATTTCCAAAGCATGATTGTTAATGGTGGTTCCATGAAATGTGGAGGGCGTTGTGAAAATGTGCATCTCCAAATTGGTGACTACCACCTGAAATCCCATATGTTTGCTATCGACATGGGAGGTTGTGACATTGTGCTGGGTGTAGATTGGCTAAGGACTTTGGGTCTCATTCTCATGGATTTTAAATACTTAACCATGCAATTCGACCAGGAGGGCCACCAATATAAGTTCCAAGGCATCACCATCGGTTCACCTAAGATCATTAGTTCCCATCTCATGGAAAATCTGCTCAAAAAGGGTCATTCTAGTGTTATCGCCCAACTCCATGCCATACACGCAACAAATACATCCTCATTACTGCAAGACCTCCAAGCCATCCTTTATAAACATCAATTGGTATTTTCCACTCCCCAAGGCCTCCCTCCTTCCCATGGTGTTCATGATCATTCCATTCGCCTTGTACCAGGAAGCCTTCCTTCCAATATCCGTCTATATTGTCACCCCTTTTCCCAAAAAAATGAAATTGAGAAAATGGTCCAGGAACTCCTTAATGAAGGCATTATCCGCCCTAGTACGATCCCCTATTCATCTCTTGTGGTCATGGTCTTGAAGAAATAAGGTTCTTGGCGAATGTGTCCTGACTTCCGTGCCCTCAACAAACTTACCATCGAAGACAAATTCCCCATTCCTGTCATTGATGACCTCCTGGATGAATCGAGTGGTGCCCAATTCTTCACTAAACTGGATCTTTATTTGGGCTACCACCAGATATGTATGAAAGAGGCAGATATTCCCAAGACTTCCTTTAGAACTCACGAGGGCCACTATGAGTTTTTGGTCATGCCCTTTGTCTTGTGTAATGCACCCTCCACCTTCCAAATCCTCATGAATCATGTCTTCCGTCGTTTTCTCTGCCATTTTGTCTTAGTTTTCTTTGATGATATACTCATATATAGAAAAACCTGGATAGACCATCTTGCTCATGTGGATCGAGTTCTCCATCTACTCTCTCAGCACCAACTTTTCCTGAAACAGTCGAAATGTGATTTTGGCGCCTCAGAAGTAGAATACTTGGGTCATTTGGTTGGAGAATATGGCGTCAGGGTGGATCCTAAGAATATTGAAGCTATGTAAGACTAGCCTCACCCAAAGACTCTAAAGAGCTTGCATGGATTTCTAGGCTTAACAGGGTACTATCGCAAGTTTGTTAAGAATTACTGGAAGATTGCAACCCCTCTCACTGTTCTCCTCAAAAATAATTCTTTCACTTGGACTCCAGCCGCTGCTCAAGCTTTTAAAACCTTGAATATGGCCATGTGCACCACTCCAATCCTTCCCCTTCCCCATTTCACAAAGACCTTTGTGTTAGAATGTGATGCCTCAATGAAAGGAATTGGTGTTTTCCTTATGCAAGAGGGTCGACCTTTGGCCTTTACCAGCAAGCAACTATTTGAAAGAGATCTGGGAAAATCCATATATGAAAAGGAAATGTTGGCTATTCTTCATGTCATGGATATGTGGCATCCTTATCTACTGGGGCAATGGTTCCAAATTAAGACATACCATCAAAGCCTCAAGTATTTTCTGGAACAACGTATTTCCTCCCCAGAACAACAAAAATGGGTGACTAAACTCTTTGGATATGATTATGAGATCATATATAATAAAGGAAAAGACAATGTGGTTGCGGATGCACTTTCCCAAAAATATCAACATGAAGGATCCCTTTTTTCTCTTTCATTCATTGTGCCAGATTGGCTCCAAGTCGTTCGCTAGGAATGGCTACAAGATCCCAAAAGTTCGCAATTGATCCAACAATTGCAGTTCAATGCTCCAGATTCCCCAAGTTACTCTTGGCTCCATGAGGAAATTCGATACAAAGGCCATTTGTATTTAAGTAAACAATCAAAGCTTAAATCCACTGTACTTTCTGAGCTTCATGCTACACCCACAACAGGGCACTCCGGGTTCACCAAAACCTATGATAGGGTCAAACGTTCCTTTTTCTGGGATGGTATGAAACAATACATTTGTAATTTTGTAGCTGAATGTGACGTGCGTCAACACAACAAGGGAGAAACAGTCAAATCATCAGGCACACTACAACCGCTCCCAATTCCACTTGCTATTTGGAAGGATATCTCTATGAATTTTATTACTGCCTTACCCAAATCAAGAAACAAATCCATCATCATGGTGGTTGTTGATGGCCTTTCCAAGTATGCTCATTTATACACCCTTCAACACCCATTTACAACACCCACCATGGCTCAAATCTTCATGGATCAGTTCTTCAAGCTTCATGTCATGCCACACTCTATTATTTATGATCGCGACCCAACTTTCACAAGCAATTTTTGGGAATAACTGTTCAAGATACAAGGCATAGAATTGCATCTCAACACAACTTATCATCCCCAGAGTAATGGCCAAACAAAATTTGTCAACAAGTTTTTGGAAACATATTTGAGGTGTTTTGCCTCGGAAAAGAAAAATTAGTGGGCTCAATGGTTACCCCTAGCTGAATGGTGGTACAACACTTCATACCATACAACTACACACACGACTCCTTTTGAAGCGGTATATGGACAGAATCCACCTTCAGTTCTCTCATACTTACCGAGTGCCTCGAAGGTCCAAGCAGTTGACCTAACACTTACAGCTCGAGAGGCTATTCTCTGTACCCTCAAAGAGAATTTGGTCATGGCACATAATTGCATGAAGAAACAAGCAGATCAAGGTCCCTTTGAACGTCAATTTGCAGAAGGGGATCAGGGGTTTCTTCGACTGGAACCTTACTAGCAAACTTCCCTTAAGGACGAGCATTTTCAAAAGCTAGCGCCCAAATTTTATTATCCTTATACCGTGATCAAGCGTGTGGGACAAGTCTCCTATGAGTTAGCTTTGCCCATCCATTCGAAACTACATCCTATTTTTCATGTTTCATGCTTAAAGAAGGTGATTGGAGCTAAGTGCCAAATTCAAACCAACCTTCTAAAGTTAGATAAGAAGGATCCATTTGGCTACAACCAGAAGCATTTTTGGACCAGCGTGAGCGTCGCCTACGTCAGAGAACCATCAAGGAAGTGCTAGTCCAGTGGAAAGATACAATGCCAGTAGATGCCACTTGGGAACCAGATACCATTCTACAACAATTTCCTCATCTCAATCCTTGAGGACAAGGCTGTTTTTAAGGGGGTAGACTTGTTAGGTTCCTAACCCGCACATAGGTAGAATAATATATTCGGATGTAATAAAGCTCAATATTAATAATGCCTTTCAATAAAATAGAATAAGGCGGATGTAAGAAGACCTAATAGAAGCTTCTGCTTCTAGAAGGATCTTCCTCTGGATGATTCTTTTTAGTATAAATAGGAGTCGAGGGTATGAGAACCCTAGCTTGGATATTATTTTAATAGATCTCTGCTCAAATGGAGGTTTCCCCCTCAAAGAGGCCCGTGAACATTGCTTTCATATTAAAAGTGTTATTTATGTTGTTATTCTTATATCATTTCAGTGTTATTGTGGTGAATGTTCTAGTTATATTGTTGTTACTATGCCATTACTAGCATTTTATTTATGTTATGCATACATTTTATATCTGGTATATTACATGGATTAAGCTCTTTTGTTCCTTGCTATCTCAGAACATCATGGCAAGGCTCAAACTAGAACATATCCAAGTGGAACTTCTTATGTCATAATGAGATTTTGTCATGGATTGATAGTCCATCATCCTGGACTTTTGAGTAAGCATTCAGATACAATATAAAAACATTTCACCATGCTTCTGCTTTGCATTGGAATCTCTGCACCAAGTTGTTTGAATCCATACAATATCTTCTTCCATCTGCATGCAAGGGTCTCTTTCTAGTATACCTCAAAATATTGAGGTTTCTCTATATACACTTCTTTGTTCAATTACTTTGTTGAGGAGAATAGTCCTTACATTCATATGATGTAAGATCCAACCCATGGATGTTGCAGAGATATAATGGCTCGGGTAGAGGTATGTCTGGTTACTGGAACAAGCTATCATCATAGTCTTCTCCCTCCATTTGGGAGAACCTTTTAGTTCTGAATCTCGCAATGCTTCCATTCATAAGTCGTTCATACATTGTTCTTGATCACAACTTCCATTTCTTCTTCTTGATTGCTTCGAGTGGGTTCAAACCAAGCTAGTAGTTTTGTGATTCTTGATATAATGACTGGATTTTATGGAATTTCTTTCTCTCTTGAAATCTTCATGTTCTTCCTTATGTTTCTCTTTAGCTCTTGGGTCCATGTAGTTTTATATAGACTCCATGCCCTCAATATTCCAACTGATTCCTTTCATCATAGGATCATGGATGTGGATGGACAACCAAGGATAATTTAAGGTTTCTTTTCGAAGAAGGCTTCTTCTATGGTTAAATTGAACACCTATTTCTTTTCATGGTTGCTGCCATCAATGGGAACATGGATAGATACTTAGTAATCCTTGATGGACCATACTATTTAGGATTTTGTCCCTCCTAATCCCTGCTTCATGCATGAATACATGCTCTTCTTTTGGAATTATATAATCGGCTCCCTCCAACTAAGAGAGTCCATGCTTCCATCTTCATCCTTGTTTCCTTCTACAAAGTGTCACAAGTTTTTTTTCAATTTCCTCTTGATTGTTGATTTCTTTCTATTTTTACTTCTTCCAGGTTTCTTCAAGTTTGATTCTGATTCCGGCTTTTCTTGGAACTGTTACTTATGTTAATATCATCCACATGAATTTTTACAAAGGGTTGTTGATGTAATTTATATTTTCATGTGATAACAATCCTTATCTTGTTATTATTCCATAGGTATTGTTTCTCTTTGAACATCTTATCTTTTAAGAAATAGATATGCAAAATATGTACAGAAATTATGTAAACATGGTATGTACAAGAATTCTGAAGAATATTGTTACCCTGTCCTAGAAGAAGAAGTTCTTTTATCCTTCTTGGCCTTCTTTGAGGGTTCCCTTTCTTAAACATTTGATGCTTCATGTGTTTTCTTCCTTTTATTTAACTCGGGACAATGATTCTTGTCTTGACCATATTTTCGACAGCTGAAGCATTTTATTTTCAACATATCTTTCTCTTGATTTGATTTCTTCCTTGAGACAAACTTATTTTTGTTCATGAAGTTATTGAATCTTGTTGTGAAATATTGATCATCGTTTTTCTTTTGGGGTTTCTCTTTTACACTAATCCTTGATTCTTCTTGTCCACAAAAAATCCAAAGTTGTTCAAATGTGGGATAATCCTTTCTTATGTTCATGCTTGCGAAAAATGCATCCCATGTCTTGGGAAGACCATTGAGAACTATATTTACCAGTTCTTTCTCTAAAATCATTTCTTCAATAGCTTGTAGTTGATATCTTAACTAATATATTCTCCCAAGGTATGATGTTACGTTGTCATCATCATTCATTTTCATGTCACAAAGCCCATTCTTCAGACTCATTACTTGTCCAACGTTTCTGACTTAGAAGAGGTTTGTTAGGGCATCGTACATCTTCTAAGATGAGTCAAGATGGGATATTTAGGGTATCAAGTGGTATTTTATATGGTCCACTATGATACTCATGGCATTGATGTCACTACCTTTGAAATTTTCCATAACTGCAATGTTCTAAGGTTCCTTATCTTTTCCTTCTTCGAACTGTGGTTCCACGATTTTTCCTTTCATGATATCCAACACTTTATTCTTAGAAAGGATGAGGTCAATCCTTGTCTTCCATGCTCTGAATTTAAAATCCCATTCTAACTTGTTTTTTGACTTCATAGAGTAAGGCATAACTTCTTTGACTTGGTCAACCCTTGATTTTGACCAAAAACCCAAACTTGACGACTTAGCTTGCTAAGAATACTAGGAGATGTGCTAGGCTAGGGTGCACTAGGATATCCAAATATTAGGTAAATCGATTCACTTAGGGTGCCTCAACAAGAGATTTAGGTTTTCGTTTCTGCAACAAAAACTGACTGCAACTGCAACTGTAACCGAGTAAATCCTCCCAATCTATCTTCCAACGATTAGACTGTCTGAATATAGTGTGGACACAACATGTTAGAAATTAATGGATGTTCTCATTTAATCATAGACAATATAGAAATATTGTCACCCAACCATAGGCCGAAGCCCCCGCCCCCTCGGAGCAACTTAACCTTGATAGAGAATGATTTCAGAAGAAAACCAATAGCCAACCACAACTAATGCATCAAGAAAAGATAACCAAGACTGATTATAAATTCCAACCATAAACAATAGAAGGTATGAGGCTAAACCAGGAATACAGATTGCAACAGTTTTCGGCTACAGCTTCTCACCAGACTTGTGCACTTGACCAGTTTCTGTTGTGCACACTTACTCCCAACTGAAATTTCGAGTTGTTGATGTAGGAGCATCTTTGGAAATCGTGTGGAGAAGAGTTATCAATGTCAAGGAATTTGTACGAGATCTCAATGCTGGAAGTCACACCATATATTTTGAAGTCTACCTTAACTCAATGCCAGAATTAATCTTTGGGGCATGCTTGAAATTAGGGCGGGAAAATTTGGAGGCACACTTGGATGATTACGAGCGAAATGGGAGAGTCCACTACAAATTTGGAATGAAACTATTCTAGATATTAGTTAGGTTAAGTTATAGAGTAGACACGTAGCCATGAAAAACCCTAAGATCCCTCTGTGATAAATAGAGGTTTTGTACGCCTGAATGAGGCTAGTCATTAGTTGGCTAGAATAGAGCTGTTAGGAGAAGAAAAAAAGATAGAAGTTAGGAGAAGATTTCAATAGTTTTTTTTGTTGTTCATTTACAGTTGTAACCATTTTCACTTATGAATATAACAGAGGAAAATTGACCCAATGCATGGTGTGGACATTGCTTGCAATTATTTGTTATTGTGTTCTCATGAATGAATGAATTTCAATATGAGTGGATGGAACTGTGAATGTTAGCATAAGTTTCAATTGTTTCTCTTCTGCGGAAGTAGTGCAAGGTGTGCACACAGAATTCAATGAGTGTGTTGATGAAATATTTTTAGGTTCTAAAGCTCAGAATAGATAATATGAAACATTCCCTTTGCAAGGAGTGCAAAGAGACTGGTGCAAGGTATGCACAATCGTCCGCAAGAACCCTAACCTTGCGTGAATATCTGGTGCAAGGAGTGCACACATCCGAGATTCGAATAAGCATATAAGTGTCAGGAAAGGAGAACTCCACGAACACAAGAGGAATTTATCTTCGAGAAGTCCTTAGAAATCTAAGTTATTGAATCCCTGAAATGCAATGTGTGTGTGGGAAGTCAAAGTTTTTAGAAGACCAATCTCAGGAGGAATAATACTTTGCATAAGTGCTAAAGGATCCAAGAATTAGACTCGTCGAAGGAGAAAATATTTGAAGCCTTTGAACACACAGAAGATATTATAACTCTGAAGATAACATAAGTGCAAGGGGGAAAATACCTCAATCGTTCGATATGAACGACCAACATTTCACTGACTTGTGCTCTAGATGAGTCAAAGGGAAGAATGTTAAGAATTTGCGAAGCCCAAATCTACGACTTGATATGAGTCATTGAATCCAGGAGATATCTGGACCGTTGATTGTCTAGGGTGAAATATAGGCATTTTGGGGATCCTCGGATCAGAGGTGATAAGTCTTTCGACTTCACAAAAAACAAAGTCCCAAATTCATCACGACCATCAGATCGAAGGAGAGACCTAGAATGTTGATCTAGTTCCATTGAGATTTTGGCTATCATGAGAATAGAGGCAAGGAGACTCCAAAGTCGCAAAGCACAAAACACCAATTTGATCGCAGTTGTTGACCAAGGGAGGATCAAAGCCGTAGATCTCTGTTCATCATGATTTCGGCTATTGGGAGAGAAGAGGCAAGGAGACACTAAAGACGTGAAACATGAAATGTCGATTTGATCGCAACCATCAATTAAGGAAAGATATGGACTATAGATCAAGGGTCATTGTGATTTTGGATATCAGGTGAATGGAAGTAGCAACTCTCCAAGGGTCGTGAAACATGAAATTGTGACGTACCCTTCACTAGCGCATGGTCACTACCAGTGGTCACAAGGGAGAAAGGGATTAGCAAAGAGGAGCTAGCGCCTGTTTGGTGTGGAGGTTTGAACAATGCTTAGGGGAGAAGTCGTGGGTCTCAGACGACCTGCACATTTGAAGAAAGGAACTATGTAAGTGGGTTTGGGGTCTAGTAGAGACCTAGAGAGTCAATCATACTCAATATCTTGATCGATCCTAGACTGGGCGTTCGCGTAGCCCTTAGGAGAGAAGGGGCGTCTGCATCAAGTGGTATCAGAGAAGAAGTTTGCTTGCAAATAATAGGCAAGGCAAAGGAGCCAGAAGGAATAAAAGTTGTACTATGTGTGTGACATACAGTCAACACAATGCCACCAAGGAGATGAGAAGAAGCACCTATATCCAATCGAGTTGTATAAAGGGAGATGTGAGAACTTCATGAAATATTAGAGGTGATGGAGGTAGCACAGAGACGAGCACCTGAGACTGGAGACATTAATGATGCAGAGAGTGAAGAAGTAGAAGTCAAAGAAGCTGCAAAAGAGGATGTTTCCGAAGAACACTTGCTGAGACTAGTTGTTAGATTGGGAGGTAGAGCTAGGATAGAGGTCCCAATTTATGAGGGAAATTTATATGCCGAAGAGCTATTAGATTATATAAGATCCATGGAAATTCATTTCAACTATGATGATTTCGATGAAGAGAGAAAGGTGAAACACATTGTCACCAGGCTAAAAGGGCATGCAACACTGTGGTGGGATGAGCTACAAGCTGAGAGGAGGATCCAAGGAAAACAAAATATAAAAAGTTGGGATAGAATGGTAGCCAAGATGAAGGCTAAGTTCATTCCCAAGGATTATCAGATCAATGTGTTCATGAAAATGCAGAACCTAAGACAGAAGGGGATGACAATTAAGCAGTACATAGAGGAGTTCTATAGGCTGAACAATAGAACTAGACAAAGAGAGAGAGATGAAGAAAACACAGCCAGATATATAAATGGACTGAGATATGAAATCCAATATGAGCTCAACATGATGTCAGCAAGCACAGTGGAGGATGATTATCAGTTTGCAATGAAGGCAGAGGAGAAGTTGTCTAGAAAGCAAAGACAGGGAGGAAGAGGCAAAGGCCCAGTCCCAAACAAAATCAAGGGAGTTAACCATGACATAGCACATAAGTTTAAGGACGAGGTTGAAAAACCACACAGTCAATCGAAAAGAGGAGAAAATTACCAAGGAAGACAAGGTGGTGGAAGAAGAGGAGGAGGAGACGTAAGATGTTATGTCTCTGGAAAGACAAGACACATGCCTTGGGAATGCCCCGAGAAAAATAAATAAGGAGGAGGTGAATCTCACATTTCAGAAGCACATATAAGAGATGTTGAGACATAAGGAGCAAAGGATGGAAGATCTTTGATGTTTAGGAAAGTTATCTTAAAACTAGAGGCAAAAGTTGAAAGGCCAGTGTAGAGGAATAGTCTCTTAGAGACAACTTGCATGACTAAAGACAAAGTATGCAAGGTGATAATTGACACTGGGAGAACTGACAACTTAGTATCCATGAAGATGGTGGAGAAATTGAAGTTGGAGACAACTGCACATCTGGAGCCATACAAAGTCTAATGATTGCATAAAGGACACCAGGTAATGGTTACTAAATAATGCTTGGTTGAATTTAAGATAGGAGGATATAGAGATGAAATTATGTGTGATGTAATTCCCATGGATGTATGCCATATTTTTTTGGGAAGACCATGTCAGTTTGACAGGAACATCATTCATGATGGGAGGAAGAATACATACACCTTAGAGAATAATGGTAGAACACATAGGTTTCTGCCAATAGAGGAGAAGAAAGTTAAATAGGAGTCCAACACAAGAATACTTCTCATGAGAGAGAATTAACTCCTGAAAAAAGTCAAGGAAGGACATGAAATGTAGTTTTTTGTAGTGAGGAAACCCAGAGTTATCCTTACAAGTACTTCAATGGATGATTTACCTAAAGAAGTTCAGGAATTGTTGGATAATTTTGTTGACATAGTGGTGGATGAGCTTCCTAATGCTTTGCCACCCATCAGAAGTAGCAACCATCATATTGAATCGATACTAGGAGGAAGTCTTCCAAATAAATAAGCATACAGATTGACACCTCGAGAGAATGAGGAAGTGAAGAACCAAGTCCGGGAACTGTTAGACAAGGGTTTGGTTAGAGAGAGCTTGAGTCCATGCACAATACCAATTGTGTTGAGTCCAAAGAAGCATGGAGGATGGAGAATGTGTACAGAATCAAGAGCCATTAACAATATCACCATCATGTATAGATCCCCTTTACCAAGAATGGATGATTTAATGGACTGTTTAAGTGGAGAAAATTTCTTTTCTAAAATAGATTTGAAAAGTGGATATCACCAGATTAGGATGAGAGAAGGTGATGAGTGGAAAGAAAACTTTAAGACAAATTAAGGTTTGTATGAGTGGATTGTTATTCCATTTGGATTAACAAATGCCTCGAGTACTTTTATGAGGCTGATGAATGAAATACTGAAAGATTTCATTGGCAAGTTTGTGGTTTTGTATTTGGATGATATACTGATCTTTACCAGGACTAAAGAGGATCATTTGAGACACCTAACGCTATTGATGAGGAGGATACAACAGGAGAAGTTGTTGATAAATATGAATAATTCCTCTTTTATGAAGACAAAAATCATCTACTTGGGTTTTGTGATCTCTTCAAATGAAATGAAGATGGATCGAGAGAAGGTGAAAGCAATCAAAGAATGGTCGTCACCAAGGAGCATGTTTGAAGTAATAATATTCCATGGATTAGCGAGATTCTACAGGAAGTTCATCAGATACTTCAGTGGAATTTGTGCTCCAATGATGGATACAATAAAGAATAAGAAAAAATATTTTAAATGGATAGAGGAGGTCGAGAGGAGCTTCAATATGCTTAACGCAAAAATAACAGAATGACCAATTCTAGTCTTTTCAAATTTTGGAAAGACATTTCAGGTAAGATGTGATGTAAGTGGAGTTGCAATAGGAGCAGTCTTGAGACAGGACAATAAACCTGTTGCGTATTTTAGTGAGAAGTTGAATGAGACCAAGATAAAATACTCCATGTATGATAAGGAGTTTTATGCCATAATTAAAGCCTTGAAGAAGTGGAGGCATTATCTTGTCCCACATGCATTTGTCTTATATAGTGATAATTAGGGTTTACAATTCATAACCAAGTAGAAAATATTGAATCAGAGGCATGCAAAATAGGTTGAGTTTATGCAGAATTTTACTTTTGTCATAAAACATATTGTTGGGAATGCTTACAAAATTGTTGATGCATTGAGCAGGAAATGTTTGATTCTGCAGGAATTTCAAGTGAAGACCTTGGGGTTTGAACACCTTAAGGACATGTACTATGATGATACAGATTTCAGGGAAGCATATGAAGCATGTGAGAACCATGTGCTGAGAGACAACAACTAGTGGACATAGTACATGGTTCAAGAGAGATTGTTGTTCAAGGGGAATTAATTGTGCATACCAAAATGCTTAATGAGGGATAACCTTTAGAAGGAAACACATAGTGTAGGATTGGATGGATATTTCGACCATGATTAAATGTTTGCACAATTGAGAAGTTCATACTATTGGCCAGGTATGAGAACATAAGTGATAAAGTTTGTGAATAGGTGTAGAATATGCCAACGTGAAAAAGGAAAAAGATAAAACTCTGGATTGTATCAACCATTGCCAATACCAGAGGGGTTGTGGGATGTAATAAGCATGGATTTCATATTAGGACTTGCAAGAACGCAAAGAGGATTTAGTTCCGTATTTGTGGTGGGGGATAGACTTTCAAAGATGGCACATTTTATCCCATTCCAGGAGACCAGTGGCACAACACATGTTGCAAACATCTTTTTCAAGGAAGTTGTGAGACTTCATGCCCTACCCAAAAGCATTGTCTCGGAAAAAGACACAAAATTTGTTGGTCACTTTTGGAGAACACTGTGGAAGAAGTTGGGGACATATTTGTCCTTTATCTCAGCTTATCACCCTCAGATAGATGGGCATACTGAGGTGGTAAACAAAAAATTGTGAAGATTATTGAGGAGTTTGGTCACTGAACACCATAATCAATGGGATCAACTTCTGCCGCAAACAAAATTTGCATACAATGACTCACCAAACAAGAGCACTAGAAAAATCCCATTCCATATATTGTATGGAATGCAACCCAGAGGAGTATATGAGTTGAAAGAATTGGAACAGAATGAGATCAGTAGTGCCGTAGTATAATATTTTGCTGCAAACATGTAGAAGCTATTGGACACACCTACCACACTTAGAGGGGGCGTGAATGAGTGTGGGGATCGTTTTCCCAAAACTTCCCTCTTACACAAAAACTCTGTAGTTAACATTCAACATTTTCTCATTACTCATTGCTGTCACTTATAATCAGTTAGATGTGAATACATATCAGCAACATATCATCAAAAAATCATCTCCACAAGGAACACAAAGAACACCATATGTATATACAATTTT
>JZKD02S2169280.1:14138-29719 GCA_000966675.3 Picea glauca | reverse complement strand
GTAATTCGTGCACTTTTCTGCTGAGTGCATCAACCACCTTATTTTATTTCCCTTTGATATGCTTGATATCAAAGTCATATTCACACAGAAACTCCAACCATCTGATTTGCCTGGCGTTTAAGGTCGGCTGATCAAATAAATACTTCACACCGTTATGGTTTGTTCTCAACTCGAATCTCTTGCCCATGAGGTAATGTCTCCATTTCCTCAAGGCGTGGACAATTGCTTCCAGCTCTAAATTGTGAGTGGCATAATTCTTCTCACGTTCCTTCAAATTTCAGGATTCATAACAAACTACAAATCCCTCTTGGCTGAGAACTCCTCCCAGCCCCTCCTTACATGCATCCGTGCATACTACGTAATCCTTGTTTGGATCTACAATCTTTAGGATTGGAGCACTAGTTAGCAGCTGCTTTAATCGTTGGAAGCTTCTCTCACTTTCGTCAGTCCACTAGAACTTATTTTCCTTCCTTTGCAAGGAAGTGATAGGATGGGCTATCCTTGAGAATTCGGCTATAAACCTCCTATAGTAGACTGCCAGGCCCATAAAAGATCTAACTTCTGCTACATTCCTTGGCGCTGGCCATTCTCGAATGTCCTGTACCTTTTCAGGATCCACAACGATCCCTTCTTCAGATATAATATGTCCCAAGTAATGGATCTGCCCTTGGTAAAATGAGCACTTGCTCAGTTTTGCGTATAGCTGGTGTTCTCTTAACAACTGTAGCACCATTCTCAGGTGTTGCTCGTGTTCTTCCTCTATCTTGGAATACACCAAGATATCGTCCAGGAATAATATGACAAACTTGTCCAAATAATTTATGAACACTCCATTCATTAAACACATGAAAACAATAGGCACGTTGGACAGTCCAAACGGCACCACCATGAACTCATAATGATTGTACCTTGTTCTAAAGGCGGTCTTCCTGATGTCTTCATCCTTTATTCTCACTTGGTGATATCCTGATCTGAGGTCTATTTTCGAAAATATTTTTGCATCTTTCAACTCATCAAAAAGATCATCAATCCTTGGCAGAGGATACTTGTTCTTGACAGTAACCTTATTCAACTATTGAAAGTCAATGCACAGCCTCAACGTCCCATATTTCTTCTTCACGAATAGGACCGGGGCTCCCCACGGTGACACACTGGGGCGAATGTAACCTTTATTTAGTATCTCTTCGAGCTGCAATTGAAACTCTTTCATCTCTGGTGTACTCATTCTATAAGGAGATTTTGAAACTGGAGCTATTCTAGGCATCAAATTTATAGAAAAATCGATGTCCCTACTCGGAGGTAGTCCAGGTACCTCCTGAAATAAATCCTTGAACTCCTTGAGTACTTCATGGTCTTCCAGATTCGATACTACATCTTGGTATGCTTCTTCCACCCGAGCTGCAAATAATTGACAGCCTTTCCGGTAACATTTAGTCAACTGCATAGCTGAGATTTCCCTCACAGCCATGACTCTGGGGATTCCTTGGACTGTTACCTGATTTCCCTCTTCGTTCAGGCATGTGAACCTCTTGTTACAGAAATCCATAAGGGCATGGTGTTGGTCCAACCAGTCCATCCCAATTAAACAATCGTATGAGCCTAAAGGAATAATGTTCAATTCAGCCTTAGTGCTCATTCCTTTCATGTCCACTGAACATGACTTAACCAATTCAGTGACCTTCCTCTTGGTCCCTATGGCCAACTGCACTAACCAATACTTCTCATGTTTTCTCCTCTTTAGATGCATACTTTCCACCACTCTAGGATCTACATAACTATGGCTATCCCCTGAATCAATTAAAATAACAAGTGGTTGGTTGTTAATCGTACCTTCCACTTCAATCATGTGTGATTGAAATTCTTCTTGCTTGTTGTCTAGGGTTGCGTAGATCCTCAGCATTCTGCTGCCCATATCCTCCACTATTTCATTTTGCTGAACAGTATGTACAGTTCTCGCCTTACCATTTTTATGGGGACAATCTCTGTACTTGTGGTTTCCTTGACAGCCCCAACACTGAATGGGCGTCAGTCTCTGTCTTTGTGCTCCCTCTTCATTCCTTCTCGGCTCTCTAAATGATGGTTGTCCCTGAAGAATGTTTCTGAAAAAGGAAGGCTTGTTTCCCTTCTGCCTCTATTCCTTCTTAAACTTCCTCTGATCATTCCAAACCTTTCAAAAGGTAGGATTTTCTCTTTGTTGTTCGTATAGACATTTCGCCCTTCTTATGGTTTATTCCATGGTCTTAGGATCGTCATACTAAATCTTGTCACCAATGGAAGGTGGTAGTCCACTCAGATATCTCTGAATCTTGACAGCCTCATCTTTGATGAATGGAACATACTTCAGTAGTTCTAGGAAACTTCGTTCATACTCATCAATGGTCATATTTCCCAACTTGAGTTCGAAGAACTCTTTCATCTTTTTGTCATAGTATCTTTTAGTCAGGTATTTCTTCTCAAAATACCTCTTAAATTCCTTCCAAGTGACCTATTTATCTCTGATGTGTTGCACCTGCACAAACTGATCCCACCACATGCATGCTTTTCCTTTCAGTTGGTACATTGCAATTCTTCCTTCTGCATGGGCAAAATAATTCTACAATTGGAAGTATTTCTTCATGCCAAGAAACCAGGTCTCAGCATCTTCTTCCTTCTTATGTTATCCATCGAATATTGGAGGCTTAATCTTGTTCATCTCCCCTTTCAATTCATCCTTTCTATATTTTCGGTGTTTTCTGGTAGGGGATGGGCTTGGACTACTATGTGTCTTCCTGTCAGAATGTCTTTGGGAGTGACTAAGATGTCGGCTACCACTCCTCGACCTACTTCTTCTCCCATGGGTTCTGCGACTCTCCATTGTACTTTAGTCTCCTCCCTTCTCGATTTTCTTCTCTATTCTTTCCAGGTTCTTAAAAAAATTTAATTTTAACTCACCCTCCCGATCCTTGACTTTCATAATCTTTCGGCTATCATCTCAGTGAGCCTTGGCCTATCTTTGCAACCCTTCAATGATTTTCATTATGTGTCCTTCCTTATCCTTTTATTTTCCATGCTCGTTGGAGTTCGATCCTCCGACTCCCAGGTTAACATCCTTTCCTTCCTGTTCGTCTTCTATTTCAGGGGTAATATGCACTTTTCCCCACTCCATACTCGGCGTTCATTAACTGGAATCTTGACCTCTGTTGAACTCTACACACGCACTCTCTATGCAATTAAATTCGAAGTTTGTCAGGTCATTAAACTTCATAAACAATCCACAAAATTTATGACTAACACCAACAAGAACAAAAGACATTTCGATTCCAATGGGTTTTCTGAGCTCTCGTTCGGCTCTGTAATTTTCAGGACTTCATTTTTTGGGTTTTCGAAGCTTTCATTTTAGGCACTTCGTAATTTCGAGACTTCGGGTTTCTGTCTACAAGACTTTCAACTTGCTTTCCTTTCCAACCCCCAACTTCCAAAATTTTGGCTTACTCTACCCTCTAGGACCACATGACTCAGTGTTTACCCAAAACTACAGTCGTACGTGGTACGTTACTGAGGGCCCACGTCGCTTTTTAACGACATCATCGGGTCCCACCTCTCTCACTTATCTTCTTGACCCACTGGCACATGGTACATCTCCATGTGTCCACGTCCATTCCTAGAAATATCCAATGGTCAGATCTTTCTCAGATCTATGGCGCAGATCCTTTCGGGGTTTTGGGCTTCCAAACGCCGATGAGATCTAAATCCCATTAGCCCTCTGGCCTAGACTCGTGGTTCACACGACCTCCCCTTATATGGACACATTCATACTTCCTATCGGGGTTTCAGACTTTCCAATGCTGAAACACATATGTCCTTAGGATTCGCGATTCCCTAAACCCCGATTTCCCAATGGATGACTCTCCTTCCTGAATTTTCCCGACTACCTCGATCTTGGCCATGCGTCCCCAAGAATGGATGGTCCTCGCCGCTTCTCGCTAATTCGCAATTTCACGATTTCAAATGCTCTGGGTGCCTTGTCTTTAGGATTCGCGAAACACCGAACCCCGATGTGCCGATTTGACTTTTCTACTGGGACTTTCCTGATGACAAAATCCTTTGTCAAATCAAAGCCCCGGTAGCCCATATACCGACGAGTCGCTCGATCTTTTCCACGTGTCTCAACTGTTGGACGACTCTGATCAAATCTCAGGACTTCGCCCGGTGCAAGGTAAAAAACGCTCACCTATGTGAGTCTGGGTGTCCGGATCTCCGAATTGGACGATCACATGACACACATCCTTCCTTAGACAGAAGGCTCAGACTCCCTCTTACTATTTTGGAACTTGAAATGTCCCGACCTTCTCGACCTCTAGAACTCTGATATCCTGAACGCCGATATCCCGATAAGCCAACTCCTTTCATGAATTTCACCCTCCTGTTCACGAAGCTTTAAAACTCTGTGCAACTCTCTACCGATCCGACGGCTGTCGGGTAATTTGTTCAAGATCTGACGGCTCACAAGGGTTCTCCTTCCCTCCTGAACAGATCCTAGAGCTTCCACACCACCGGTATGGAGTCCTCTCTCCCTATGGACTCATACCACAATGGCTGCGGTTTCAGAACGTCGTTATACCTCCCGAGCTTTAAAAACTCGTCAAGTAACTCCTCGACATTTTGGAGTAAACCAGGGTCCGAAATTGGCCTTCCAAACCCAATTTCCCCTCGCATTCTCAGTCCAAAGACCACTCCACTGGCCCATCTAGGCTCAGTGTCGAAACCTTGGCTCTGATACCAATTTGTAGCACACCCGCTGCGCCACTTTTTGATACTATGTTTAATCGCTCTGATACCAAACTGTAGAACACCTTTTCACTCAACTACCAAGGATACTATAACACCACTTGGTAGATAACCCATAATAACTGTAGCGCACCTTGGCTAGCAGGTAGGTGTTACTACGCAGAATAACACATTCTCATTCGTAATTAATCAAATGCATTTAAACAAATAAACACTTTCAAGCTCAGAGTACACATATTATTCACTGCTATAATTTATAAACCATAGCATGTCATAATAAATCATATACACAATGGAAATCATGATAACATAAGAAATAGATTCATGTAATCTATGAGTAAAACATAAACAGATACTTATCTTTATCAATGGTAGATTCCACCAACTAAGTGCAGGCCTTCCACAAACCTCCCAGCCTTAGAACACACTGCTCATCAGCTCAGCAGTGGATCACCCCTGAGCTGGGACTAAGCTCCACCCCAAGGCAAGGAATCCTAGCTAGGCTGAGGTTATAGGGAAAACAACACTTATAATCTGGAAGGATTCTTCCCAGGATGCCATCTTACGCCCGCTACTACCAAACTCTCATTCCCCACATGCCTGTTCCGCCCAGGAGTATACACCTTCACAAGAATAGTCCATCGGTGCTAACCTCCTTCTCTAGGTCTCAGCAACAAGACAGATCAGAAAGTCTCAGATCCTGAAGCTAGTGCTAGACACTCTCTGGAAGAAACCTCTTCCAACAACATCCACCTCCCTCACCTAGAGAGAGAGATCACACACAGGCTCAATCACCACTCGCGCTGGCCATCAAGCCACGCACAGTACGGCTCTGCGCGGTTACCATAGCCAACTGAAAATAAAAACACGGCCTCTAAAACAGGCTCAACAATGGCTCGAAGCCTCACAATGATGGTTCACAGGAATGCGTGATGAGTAACTCCTGCAGGGGTTGACACAGACTCCACGATTCAGAAGGGAGGGTGAGATCAGCTCTTCAGAACAAAAAATGCTTTCCCACTGGTTCAACAATGGCAGAATGGTTCAGAGTCTCAGCTTTAGAACAGAGCCTCCACACATAGGTTTGATCATTCAGACAGAGGATGTTCAAGGAATATCAAGACAATACCGGTTTCATGACTCTTAGAACGCATGCGGTATTCTTGCAGAGGTTGGGGTTGGTCGTATTGTTTAGCGCTCTCTACACACTCAGGTAGTCGGGTGGAATGGAGGAGAGGAACCTTTCTCACAGCTCACCCTGGCTGTTTTATTCGCATGCACCAGGGTTGACACTTGTCACCCATGGAACTACATGCGTTCCACCAGCACACTTTCCTCCCACCACTTGGGTATTCACGTGTCCTTCCAAAAGGACTTAGGATAAAAACATATGATGCACATAACTTTTGGAATAATATTAAAATATTATTTCTAGGATTAAGCCCCCTAGGCTTATCCCCTAGGCTCAACACTTAGCCCCTTTCCCACCTTCCAGCCCCTAATTCCTTGCCCAATCTGTGGATGCTTAGTCCCCCTTCACTCATTCATCGTGGTCGGTCTGCACTTGGCGGTGTTTATATTTTATTAATTGTTCTGCATGATTACATGTACAACAACAGGCTCCTAGCCTTCAACACTTAGGCTCCCAGGCCTAACAAGCACATAAGCCTCCAACTTATAATAACTTGGCTCACCAGCCTATAAAACATAATTAAAATTTCTTTTAGAACATGGTTTGCAATGGGGCTCAGCCTTGGGGACACTACAGTCAGATTTCCTTAAACCTAAACAAGTTCATTTTGTTTTCACCATTTGGAGTTTTGTTAGGTCATATTGTATGCAAGTAGGGATTGTTGGTATATCCATCAAAAATTGCCATCATAGTTGATCTACCCACATCCTACTTCATTCAAATAGCTACGCACTACACTGGGACACACTGGATATTATAAGAAGTTCATTAAAGGCTATGCCCAGATTAAAAAACCCATGGAGAAGATTTTGAAAAAAGACTGTCAATTTCACTGGATAAAAGAATACCAGTAGAGCTTCGACACAATGAAACAAAAAATGGTTACTGCACCTATTTTGGCTTTCCTAGATTGGAAAAAGGAATTTCACATGCATGTCTATGCATATTCTATTTCATTAGGATTTGTGTTAGCATAATGGGGAACAAGAGACCTCGATCACTCATTAGCCTTTGCTAGTAGGAAGCTATCAACAACAGAGATCAATTACACCACTACTGAAAGAGAAGGGTTAGCCATGGTGTATGCGCTACAGAAGTTCCACCACTACTTGTTGGGAGGACACTTTAAAATGTTTACTGATCACTCTTCACTGAAATACCTAGTCAACAAGCCATTGTTGGGGGAGAGAATATGCTAGTGGCTTCTACTATTTCAGGAATATGATTTTGAGATCGTGGTTAAGACAGGAAGAATGAACAAAGGTTCTGACCACTTGTTGAGGTTGGAACATGGAGAAGAGACTACTATATTAGAGGATACATTGTCGGATGAACAATTGCTAGACATTAGAAATATTGATGACCACTTTGCAAAAATAGTCCAGTTCATGTCAACAAGAATGGCACCTAGTTAATATACAATCACCCAGAAGAAACAACTAGTAGTGCACGCTGCAGACTTTGCACTTATAGCTTGACAACTATATAAGATGGGAATTGATGAGATACTAAGGAGGTGTATTATGGAAGCATAGAAACCATTGATCCTCCCCGGATCTCATGAAGACATCAGAGGGGGACACTACGCAGGGAAAGTAACTACACAGAAGGTTCTTAGAGATGGCCTTTGGTGGCCTACCTTATATAGAGATGCTAAGGACTATTACAGATCCTATGATGTATGTCAAAGAGTTGGGAAACCGTCCAAAAGAGATGAAATTACTTTAGCACCACAACTGACCCTACAAGCATTTGAGAAATGGTCCATTGAATTCGTAGGACCTATTAACCCACTAGGGAAATGCACATGAGGAAGGTACATAATCACTGCAACAAATTACTTGACCAAATGGGCCAAAGAAAGAGAATTTAAGGACTGTAGTGCCACTACAACTGCGTGCTTCATATTTGATGACATCATAACCAGGTTTGGATGCTCGAAGATCCTTATGAGTGATCAAGACACACATTTCATCAATAAAAAAATTGAAGCCTTGACTGAGGAATTTGCATTTCATCATCAGAAGAGCACACCTTACCATCCACAAGCGAATGGGACAGTTGAAGCATTCAATAAGATCTTGGAGACATAACTGATGAATATTTTTAGTGTGAACAGGGATGACTAGGATTTAAGAGTACTAGCAGTATTATGGGCTTATAGAAACACTTGCAATAAAGTGACCATGCATACCCCCTTCAAGTTGGTGTATGGTCTAGAAGTCGTTGTCCCGATGGAATATTTGGTACCCATCTTAATAATTTTTTCCTTTACAGATATGGATGACATTAGCGTTGTTCCAGAGAGGCTTGCCCAGTTGGCTGAACTAGAAGAAGACTGATTCATTGCAGGATTTCACCAACAGGTTTAGAAGGAAAGAAAGAAGGCCTACCACGACAGATACATTAAGAAGAAGGTATTGAAGCAAGGTGATCTGGTACTAGTATATGAAAGTAAGTTCATGAAGCATCCTGGGAATTTCAGAACACATTGGCTTGGGCCATATGAGGTTGACAATGTTACATAAGGAGGATTTGCATAGTTGAAGACTTTGAATGGAGAATGGAAGGAAGGTTTGGTGAACGGGAGCCGGTTGAAATTATATTATGACAACCAGTTGCCTCGCAACTCTCAGTAAAAGCAAGAGGAAAAGGGTATAGGTACTAGGTGCAGTTGAAACTGGGTATCAGACACAGAAAAGACAGTCTGCACAAGGAAAGAGGGGAGGACTATAGCTAGAAGAAAAGGATGCACTGTGCACTCTGAAATCAAAGTAAAATAGGAATTTAAAATCTGAAGTACCTAGGGATGAGTCACAGGTGAGTGTTGGGGGCCTATTGGCACTTGGTTATGGAAGCAAGTGAAGATCAATGAAGCACAGGAAAAATGAGAGATGCACGGAAGAAACAGTGACTATTACTGGGTCAAAGTAAGAAAAAGAGAAGAAAACATGGAGCGAAGTAAGAGAAATAAAGGCGTTGGATGAGGAGAACGAGGATGATAGATCATCAAGGAAGATGGATTGTGGACAACTTAGCAAGTGGAAAAAGCTACAGTTGGATGATTTGGAGCACCGTGTGAGAAGGAAGGAAAGATATGTTGGCAAAGCCCTAAAAATGTGGGTCAAGTTGACCTAGGGTTTTGGTATCTAGGGTTTTGACACTTGGGTATCAGACTAAAGCTACCAGTGAGCTATTGTAATGTATAAATAGAGGTCTAAAGGACCTGGGATGGGTTGTTGTTATTGTTGGTCGGTATTGTCGTTCTAGTTTTTTTATTGGTGTGAGTGATTATTATTTTGTGAGAGAAAAGTGCTAAGAGTAAGAGCCTTCTGGTATTGTAAGATATTCAAATGGGTGTGTAGGAAGGGGAGAGACAAAGAGGAGGAGAAAGAATATCTGCTAGCTGAGAGCGCAAACAAGAACTATATGTTTCATTTTAATATATTATAAATCACACTGCACAGTTCTATGGATGTATCCCTAGAGAGAGGGTGAACCACGTATATCTTGTGTTTTATGTGATTGATGCACTGTTCTTTTTCATTTGATATACTATTATTTACATTATTGTGTTAGAACCGATAAATAGTTGTGCGGAGTAGATATGAATTGGTAAGTGATATATAATTTTTCTATTTCTCTTGTATTAGATCCACCTAGTATTTCCTTTGGTTGTAGACATATCTATCCTGCAACCCCCCCATAGCTACTTTGGGTAAGACTACATCTGCCTCATAGGTGTTTCCGAAAGGGCCGGTAGTTAGGGCTTTTTGGTGTTCTCTTGGGGATGAACCCTGGGTCTGCCCTTGTGCTAACATCTGGTACTACATCCTTAGACATGGTACTTCAGCTTCTTGTGGCTCTCATCATTATGTATTTTGAGTTATCACTATTTATGTGGTGAGATAAGGACTATGGTCATGACTACGGGTTTCACAGATGCACAGGTTGGCTCGCTCTTCAGAATTCATAATCTACTGGGCTCTTTTTAAAATGATGGGTGCTATGGAGAATTCTCAGAGGCTTATACTTGGCTTAGCAGGAAAGTTTAACAATAATTGTGGTTCATCATGACCATTTGGATGCAACTGGCTCTAAGTTGTAAGATGGGATAGTTTAATGGGGTAAATCCTATCGGGTGATCCTGACATTTACTTGTGTGAGTGGGATAGGGCCGTGGCCGGTTTCATACCTTTTCGTTTGACAGGTGGGAATACCATCACGAATTATGATGGAATATTTTCTTATCATGGATTTATAACTTCATTGAACTCAGATGGGGTACCATAATGGAAATAAAGGTTGTGAGCAGAGTGGGTTTATGTGGCACATGGACTCAGATCATGTTTGGATTCATTCTGCCTCCGACCAAAAAGGGGGTCCCTGTCATATTAATGACTATTCTTAATGATTTCTTTTACACTTTAGATCCTGCGCTGCGAAGTCATTAGTTCTATAAAAAAAAACACTTAAACAAAAAATGAACTATGTTTCACAATGCAACACTATGCACATTGAATTTATTGCATGAATTTACAAACATTTCAGAAAACTCAAATCTAACTATTATACATGATCCTTCAAACTAGAGCAACAATCCCTTTTCTCAGTTTTGAGAAATATAGGGTTTCATATGAGCGCCATTCACCCATCCTTGTCACAACATACCATCTATTTGCATGAGTCTGACTACTCCTGAGAGTCGGATCTCCTCAATTATAAATGGTCCCAACGAATGCATGCGAAACTTGCCATCATGCTTCAAGTACCAACTATTGTATAGTAGAACCTTGTCTCCTTGCGTAAATACCTTGGTCTTAATATGCCTGCCATGTCAAGATTTTTGTCTTTCTTTTTCAAGTGACTGATGGAAGTATACTAGAAATCCGGTCTCCTCTAGTTCTTGTAGCTCCATAAGTCTCTGCGCAACCGATTCCTCCTGTTAGCACTCTGTAAATTTCCAAGAGGTTGACAACAGAAAAAATCCACAAAATGTAACTTTATCCAACCTCTTTTGAAGCTGGGATCTAGCCCTTCCAACTTCAGAGAGGGATCTCTCTATATGATTTAGCTATGTTTCGAATTTTAAGTATTAGGCTAGGTAAATAAATAAGTCGGGTTTTGTTGTCGTAGTGTTTTTCGAGTTGGTTGAGACAGTCTACACATCCATTGGGCTATGGGATCTGTGTCTTGAGTAAAATATGAAACCCAAACTAGAAACGCAAAGGAAAACTTTCACAGGGTGAGATAATATAATCACAGGATTCTTTAGTAGCATAAATGAGGAATAGCAAAAAAGGTGAGAAAGACAATTACAACAAAGAAGCAATCAATAATTTCTTTATTGTAAAATGAGAAGATAAACACTTAAATCTTTTGAGTCAGAAACAGGGTATACGAGATAAATCCTACAACTTTTAATACTTCCAAAGATTAGATTTAGAAAACAATTTGATAACAAAGTAAGAATAATATTTAACTTAGAAAGAACAACATCACCAGAGAATACACGCAAGAATCCTGTAAAAGTGCCTCTTTGTATTAATGGAAGATCTCTTCAAAAATATTACAGTCTGATAACTTCAGGGTGTGAATATCAACAACCCTCAATGCTTCCAAAGATGAAGTATTTATAATTCAAATTACAAACGATCCTTTCATTAATGACCAGGACGTGCTAAATCTATTTTTAGCCTAACTAACTTAACAAATTTCCTAAATCTAGGAACTTCTTGATGATGTGGTGTAACTGCATGTTGATTTCTGGGTGGGCCGTTGATGAAGCCTCTGCACGACCTCATCTGACTGGACAAATGACTGGACTGGGACAACTCATATGCTAATCAACCAGATCACAGAGTTCCTCTCATCGAAGAAGACTGGGCACGTTGACTTTGAGTAGCCTTCGATACACTTCGTCCATTTCTGTGTACATGGCGAAGGTAGGTTTGGTGAAGAAAATGTATCGAATCTCATGTTGGATACTGATGTCCCACTGAAGGGAACCTAGAAACACCTTGCCAATGATGTTGCCTTGAATTCCTGCAAACTTTGAACTATCCTTAGCCACATCGACCAGTCTCTTCTTGTAGTTTGGGAGTGTCATCAATTTATCATTGATTACCTTCAGACCAGGTAGACCTTTCTTCTGTAGAGCCTCAATCTTACTAAAGAATACTTGTACCCCTAGGTCCATGGCTTGAACCTTTTCTTCCAGTTGAAGCATTAATCCTCTCTTGGTCAAAACTCTTTTGACCTCAAGGATGGTCTCTATTATGTCTTCAATTTTCAGCTCTTCCAGCTCCTCCCTAGTCTTGGAATTTAGGAAATTGATGATCTCGTTCGCCTGTGATGGCATCTCTCCCAATTCTAATCTGATATTCTCAATGGCTTGCTTGCTTCTCTACACCAATTCATTATGCTCAAACATAATCTGTATCATGGGCCATATCTCGTTCATGGACTTGGTGATGTCTATCCATACACTTTCTTTAACCTCGCCCAAAGTCTTTCCTGCCACTGTTTACTTCCGGAGCTGTTGTAGCTCATGTTTGAGATGATCTGTCACCTGATTTTCCTTGGAGAGGATGATCTAAAAGGAAGATTTGAGTTCTTGAAGGTTCTCAATCTCCTTTTTGAGCCTGCTGATATCTGTTTCCTGCAGGTTCATTTTTTCCATAGACTTAGCCAAGTCGTCTGTCTTTTCCAGGGAGGTCATTGGAGTAGCAGATGGGACTTGTGTCACTGATGTTGTGCTCACTACCAAAATTGGAATGGAATTCAATGGAATGACTTCCATTTGCTTCATTTGTTCTTTCTCTTTTACTAGTTTTTCCATCTCAGCCTCCATCTCCTTTAGTTGTGCATTCTGCTCCATGAGTAGCTTGAGAATTTCATCTTTCTCTCCTTCTTTCTCTGCTATCTCCTTCACCTATGAATCCTCTGTGGGCAGGAGCTTCAATTGTTTCATTAAGGAGGCTATGTCATCATTCTTCTTCTTAATCATCTCCTCAGCTGCTTTTAAGTTTGAAGGATCGTAACCGATCTTGAGGACCAGTTCCTCCAAAGTCTTGATCCTATTGTCCTTAGAAAAGGACGATATATTCTCCAACTTCAATTGTGCTTGAACATTGTTCAGGGACACCTACAATTTGGACGCAGTAGTGGAAGCATGCACCAGAGTATAAAAACCCATTTCCCATGTCTGCTTGTGCAGATCCATCTGATCGGTCGGATGCACATCCTTCGTCTGGAATTCGAAGGTGGCCCTTTTGTAATCAGTGATCACCTTTGGATATAGAACCTATGATTGGAGGAATTCCATATGCATTCTTCCCTTCTTGGTGTCGAATGTTGACATCAGCCTATGTTGTGCAGTCGACGTCTGCTTCTAGAATTGGGCGCAAGTGTTGTTGGTCAGGATCTGGTTCCTTTTCTTGATCAGATCATACTTTTCGAAGATACTCAGCTTCGGCCCTACCTTGCTTGGTTGGGTGATTGACGGAGACTCAGTATATTTATTTGGCAATGCTGAGGTTATGACCTTTTAGAGGCTTGCACTGAGGGGTGGTCTGTCAACCTTGCTCAGGGTAATAGACGGGGCTTCTTTTTCTCTGATCGGGACAGGAACTGAAATAGTCTTAGGCCTCTTAGTATGCATCTAGAACTCTTATGATGATACCTCCGTGACAGGAGGAGATAAGTCCTTCCTAGGCCTTTTCTCTTTCAGGACCCGTGGCGTGGTTTTTTGTGACACAGTGGTCGGGGGATCCTGCTGTTCTACTTCGACCAATGTGTTAGTCTCCCATATTGTCTGGTTCACAAATTTCTCAATTTCAGGCCTGGCTTCATGAACATATGGGATGTTATTGTTTTTCACCCTCATCTCAGAGATGATCCCACATGGATCGTAATTCCATGGGAAGCTCATGAAGAACTTCATTTCCTTCAGCAGTCTGTCTGCTTCTTCCCCAGCGCCATGATTGTTGCAGATGAAGGAGACAATCTGCCCTTTGATTCTGAGTTGCTTCTTTTTCTTTAGTGACAAAAAATGGATATCATCATAATTTATTATCTGTCTTATATATTCCAACGCAAAAATTCTGACAGGTAGGTACTTGGGCATCTTATACGGTTCCAACTCGCACCCATATACTCTGATCTCGGTGTAATCTTGGTACAAATACCAATCCCCTGTCTTTGTGTTATCCGAGAGATGCAAGATCCTCTGAACTTCATCATTTATCCGAGGCTCGGGCCTACCGCCAAGCATACTTACCACAGGGTGGTAGAATTGATCAATGAACTCCTTGAAACTAAACTCAGTGGAGTCGTGCTTGAGCAAGGAGGTCCATGTTGTCACTGCCTTGGGTCTTCCATCTCCATCCATCTTCTGCATGGAAAACATGAATTTGTCCGCTTGGAAGAAAACGATAAAAGTATGCCAGTATGGATGAGTATTGGAACATGCCTTTCGTGGTGAAATTCATGAACTGTTCGTGAATATTGTTCGCTAGGAACGCGCTGAAGTCAAACTGGGTGGTGGGATTCTCATCGGTAGAGAAGATAGATAAAAATCCTTGAATGGGTTCATCTACCCATTGATCTGAATAGTATCCTAACAAGTCACAAAGGGAGGAGATGATCTGGTTTCCTTTAGTTGAGAACATGGAAGAAGGATAAGGAGGATTTGTGGAGGGAAATTGAGCAGATGGGGGAAGGAAAAGATCGAATATTTGAGCTCTTTGGGGGAAGGTCATTTTATGGTATAATTCTGTAATAATTTCCAGGTTGAAGGGTGATGTAGAGTCGACTCGGGGGACTTGTATCATTTGGTCGATGAATTCGCGCGTGATGAGGAAAAGAATTTCTCCAGACGAGGAGACATCGACTCTTTCCTCGGGGATGTAGTGGGCTTGGCACTTGAGGGAGAACTCTGGAAAAGGGTGAATCTGAGGGAAGAGGTAAAGGGTTAAATTGGACTCCCAGAGTCCGATTTCATCACTCTGTTCCAAGAAAACTTCCCTGAGCCACGACTGAAGGTCTGCAAAATCAAAATCACACTTTGTATCTACGATTAAGCGGTCTTTTTCGACCAGTGGGATCCTGTCAAGGTTGACAGGGGGCAGGAGAAATGGATTATCCTCTCCTTCTTCTTGTTTGGACTTTGGTGTCATTACTGCAACGATACCTACAAGAAAAACAACGTTAGCGGGGTGGCTGCTGGTGGAGGAAACTAACTGTAATGAAGGAGACAATGGTGTAAATTTCTTTGGTGCGATGAGTGGTTGAATGGTGAAAATAGGGAAAGTGAGAGTAGTTTTGAGTAAATGGATGTCTGTTGGGCGTGGGAGATAGGTCAGCTGGTTAACGGATAGGTCATCCAGTAATAAATGGCCAACGGATCACTTAGAGTGTGAGATGACAGGTGACGGTGAGTGAGGGATATAGATGAGTGACGTGGCGGCTACTGATTGGGGTAAAGGTCATAGTGAGGGGGCTTGTCATGAATTACTGGGGGGGAGGAACTGACAGCAGTTATGGGACGTGACTACTTCAGGAAAGGTGAATGGTGACGTCCAGAGGTGACGATGGTATGTCAGACAGTAAGAGATGATGG
>JZKD02S2169269.1:29714-42477 GCA_000966675.3 Picea glauca | reverse complement strand
CTGGCGCCCTATTCTATAACCGAATTCTGATTGAATCCTGCAAAAGGATCAGTAGTTTCCTCTTGCTTTATCACCAACTGACCATCAAACTGATTACTACTTAAGGTTTCAGTCCTCTCACTGAATTCATGAGACTCAGCCCACCTCAATCGTTCATGCGGAAGCCGATCTCGATGAACGCCCAAAAACCCATTACTGGACGAAGGGTACATGATCACAAATTGTCGAATCGAGAATTCTCTTCCGACCGGCCACGATCGATCCAGTCTTCCAAACCCGTCCGTTCAGTCCATGAATGAACACAAAACAAACAGAATCTCCAGTTGATTCTCGCACACATTCACCAGACTGCTTTCACAGAGTTTCCAAACCCTGACATAACTATAGTTTACCACGTGAGCTCATCAACACGCATCAACGCGAAGTACCAAATAAGAGCCCGCTGCCCAATGAAAATCTCCGTCTGCCACGTGATCAAACATTAATGTTCCATTATAATCTTTGGTGAGTTGTCAATTATGATTTGACGTGAGTGATCAAAAGAGTTAAAAGTGACAGATATCTAGCTGTTTTTGTTTTATTTAATTATCATATATAACCCTTTATAAATGTTATTATGAACTTTTAATTTTGAAAATAATTGATTTGACGAATAAATTAAAAATTATATATATATATATATATATATATAAAATATTCTCTAGAAAAATTTTCAATATATTTATATATAATGTAAAAAAAATACATCCAAGCTCCAAGCCATACCAAGAAGGATCCAACCCAAAAAAACCATCTTCAAGTTAAGTGAACCTCTTCAAGTTCAGTGAACTTTGATAAAGCCTATATATATAAAAGTTACGTGAACTTTGATAAAGTGACATGTCCAAGCTCTTCAATCGTTGAAATTAAATCAATGGCTTTGAGTGATATCAAAGATCCAACCATCTTCCATTATCGGGTTCGGTTTGCTCTGAAATGATCAAAGTCGTCAAACAACTTGTTTAGAGTAAATTTTTTATTATTTTTAATAAATTTTAATTAGATTTAGACTTGTCGTATCGAAGATGATGATACACACAATTCGAGAAATGGTGTAGAATTGTTGTATACATTGTGATTAGTCTTTGTCGTAGGCATAGAAGGACTATAGTGATCGATAAACCATTGCCCTAGCATTAGCTTATGTATTGACCAGAAATATTTCCCTATTGTCTATTGTTGGAACAAGGGAAATGAAAATATCGATTTTTGTATAATAAAAGGTATCATGTTTGTCAAGTTCTGATTGACCAACGGATTGGAGGTCTTATTGCCGTCTTCGCTATTCTCAATGTAAAATATGTTTGCATTTCCAAAGTATTTGGTAGTATATGGTTTTTTTTAATCTTAAATTTTGTTATGCATTTGTGGAACGTGAATTAATGCTAGCATTAGATCGAATGCTTCCCTTAGCATTTTCTGTTGGGTGGAATAAATTCTCCACGATATTGGTATGTTTGATTTTTGCTTTATTGTTGCGTGCTTCGAGAGAACATTCATTCCACGCTACATATTTTCTTAAATGCTTGCACATGCCTGCGCCCTCCGATGATCCTTATTGTCTTAACTATTTACCTAAGAGATCTGCCAGTCTTAAATGTTTATTGTACAGATGCCTTGCAATAGAGTTTTGTTCAAGCCTGACATCCCTGTTCTTGTGCTCCATCCTTGTTCGTTGTTTTGTTCCATGATTCTAGTCCTTGTTTGATTCAACTTTGCAAAGTTGAGGTCCTGCACTTGCAGTTCGAGCTCTTCGTGGTTGTTCACTGGTTTGTTGTTCTTCAACTTTGCAAGGTGTTGGACCTATTGTTGCGGTTTGCATTTTCTTTGACGTTGAGGTCTTCTCATCCTTTGTTGACAGGTAAGTTTCCTTATTCTTGTTGATTTTCAATATTCTGTTCCAGACCATTTTTGTTTGTGCTCTTAGTTTTTGTTCCTGGAAACAATGCGTCTTCATATGGAAGATGTCGCGTCCATAGTTTTTTCGAAAATTGCAATGCAGAGGGATTTGCAAAAAGTAGTTGGGAGCTATCAGAAGAGGGAACCATTGGGCGGGGTGTAGACGCAGTGTATGCTTCTACTATGTGGGCCGGAAAACTGTGTCTGCCTATTTTCTTTATGTTGAGTTAATTTATGGTTTTATTTTTTTGCAGTCTTTCTTCTGTTTGGTTCAGTTTTCTGTGTCGGTATGTTTTCTTCTCATCTGCTATGGGAACTAGGGGGGATTCAAATTGAGAAGAAGAAGGTTTAAAGACACATACGGGGATTGGTGCGCTATTTTGATTTTCTTTTTTATTTTGCTAGTTTTTATTTGTTGCCTGTGTTTTTCTCTGTTTTGATAGAAATTGAAAGTATCTAGCAAACAGCTTCAAAATGATGGTTGAAAAGATGAAAGAGGTAATAGATGTTGATTCGTATGAAAAATATACACAGTCCATTGTACATGACAACATTGATGTGGTTTTGCACAGGAATGACCTTTTTAGATTGGATGCATTCTCGTATACTATTGGGGATTGTCTTTTTGATACATTCCAGGTCCTATTACATTTCCAGTATTCGTCGGCCAAGCTACGCAATGGATTGATAAATTATTTCTTGGCCTGTTTTTAAAATGGCAATGTTGAGGCTTTGCAGTCCTATGAATACGAACTGGAATCTGATTTTCTTCGGCAGTTGCATGGAATACATGATGTTGCTACATATTTTTCAAAGATGTGGTTGTCTGCATCTCCAGTTCTGCCTACACATTAGAGGGGACTTTGGGGAGATACATTTTGCATTCGGTGGCTGTCTAACTGGCTGAATATATCAGTTGGCATATGGTCATTGACAAGAAAAACAAGATATCTACTATTCAACAAAACTGCATCTAACAATCCATATTTCATCTTGTTCCATGATGTCGATGCTCTCAGTGGCCATTATGAACCACTGCTGTACAGAAAAATGTCCATATGCAATATAGAAGGTCCTCGTATCTACTTGTCTGTTATTTGGAAATACCTTCAATCGCAATGGAAACAGATTTTGGATGGCATAGATTGTTATGGTTTACAGCTGGCAAGAAATGTTGTGTCTAGCTGTGGAGATAGTTTGTTTAATGCAATTTGTTGTTTGATAGCAGTCGAGTTCGATGTTCAGTCACTGCGTCTTTACACTGTACAGTCCTTCTGCAATGCGGTTATAAGCAATAGTGAATAGGCTTTTAGGTGCTTGCATCAACACCTTTGCCCATATCTCGTGGAAAATATGTCGGCAGTTGGAAGTTGGCAGGAATACCTTGTGAACATGGTGCTTCCATATGAAGAAGGGAATATGGAGGGTTGCAGATTTTGTTTGCAATGATTGTCTATGGTATTCAGGGTGAAGATCCAGGTTTGGTCGGCCTCACCAACTGACACTAACCATTCCTGGGTTACCGATTAAAATTACGATTGAACAATTCACATCCTGTCATTAAAAATAGATACAACACATATCCATTATGAACCTTTTCTTGGAGATATTAGTGGTTCAGGGTTGATTGTGCATGCCACCCAAACGACATCGAATATGCATACACGTGGAATGCTTTTTAGTGAAAACGAGAGTCCTCCCGGTTGCGATATGGGCAGATAGGGCTTGAACAAAAAAAACATGCGTAGAATTCATTTCAGTTGTGATGAGGCCATATAGGGCTTAAACAAAAAATGTAGAGTAAGTTATCACAATTTGAAAAAAATTATTCGTCAAATTCGTCCGACTTCTGATAAGCAAATAGAGGCCTTGAACAAAAAACGTAAAATAGTTTCTGAGAAACTAGGTGAGAGTGAAACTCATCCCAATTTCCACCAGTTCATCCCGCCCTTGGGCAAGAAACGTAGAGTAAGTTACCACAACTTGGACAAGGTCATGCATGAGAGAAAAAAATACATTACTACACTTCCTTTTAGAGAGAAACTCACATATGACAATGTAAAGAAATTTGTTTGTGAAGAACATAATATAAACATGTGCGATTTCATATCCCAAAATGGTCATGCAACTGTGGCAGTTCCTGGTGTACATGAAAAATAGGAAACAGTTTCTACCCATACTTCCTTGCGAAAAAAAATGCAAGACAGACCTACATGAAACAAATGAAAGACACTCCCATTGCATGTGCAATTTGTGAACAATTGAATTTTTCAAAAAATAGTAAGTCTTTCACACTTGCTTTGCAAGTAGAATACCTTTGGCTGACAGCCCACGATAAACCATTTTCCAATGAGAAATTTTATCTTCCATGCAAACGATCGCTTGAAAATGGAAAACTGCCACAGTTTGCAACCCCTGACCGAATAAGATGTAATACACCACTAGCAGATGCAAGTGCACTTATGGAACTTGAGGAGAGACTTGTCTCTCTGGGAATTTCATTTGCTCAAATTAGATCTTGGGGCTATAAGAGACCCCAGATGGGCTTAACATGATGAATTATGAATGTGCATGATCAGCTAGATGTTGTGCAAAAAGCGTTGCCACAGTTCATTAACAATACAATTACAATCGTTGTGGCTCTGAAAAGACGCTTGTAATACAAAAATGCATATCAGACAGGCAAAGTGCGTGTGCATGTTGTTATGAAAGAATTAAAGGAATTATGTTCCAGGACCCTGTACAAAGCAGAGAACACTTGTATAAATTCCAATTGGAACAGTGTTCTCATAGAAGAACATGGAAACTCTGTAGAGACTCTCGAAAATCCTAGTGATTCTGATACAAGTGATGAATCGGAGAATGAAACACCTACTGAAACATTGGTCCATGGATTCACTGATTCACAGTGCATTCGTGACTTGCAAGACAAAATTGTCGAAATCGCACCTGGCGAGGGGCAGCGTCCACTTGGAATATTCAAGGAAAAATTCGCTGAGGAAATGAAATTTCCAACACTTTTCTACGGAGATCCACATGGCACTGATATTACAGAACGGTTCAATTATCATAAAATAGTCCAATGGGAGATACTACATTCAAGCGGTTACTTCTCCTGTCACATAACAAATTTGTTTTACAAAACAATGCGCATAATAATAGAGTAAGGTATGTCTTGCATGTGGGTCCGAATAAGAAAAGGACAGTTACAAGGAAGAAAGTTGGTTGCCAAGGATGTGAAGTACAAAGTAAACCTAGAAAAAAATCTGAAATTTGATATTGGATACATAGATTTCAAGAACATCTACACCTCTCCTGACTATTTGCAACAAAACCATTTTTCTTTTTTTGCAATGATCCAACAATTGTGACCGCCAACATTTTTCATCACATTTACAAGTGCAGAGCATTGCTGGGATCCATTGGTGGTTGTCGTTTCTGACCTGCATAGTAACAGGAAACGTAAAAAATAAACCAATACACTGGAAAATAACGACATTGACTGCCTCATAAGAAAAGACCCGATGACATGTACTCAATACTATAGACATAGAATAAATGCTTTGAGACAATTGATATGCCATGATGAAACATTTTTTGGAAAAATATTGGACTACATTTTTGTGATTGAATTCCAGAATAGGGGAAATGAGCATGACCACGCACTGTTGTGGATAGAGGGTGCATCGGTCTATGGAGCTGCTAACAATTCAGAGATCGAACAATTTGTGGATAAATACATAACATGCAATACATATCATTTGGAACTAGACCTTGCGAAATTCCATAGACATTACCATACAAGAAGTTGTAGAAAACGAAAAAGATCGCATTGCAGATACAACTTTCCCATTCCGCCAATGAGAGATACAAGAATCATAGAGCTAGTTATTTTAGAGGACAATATTGTTGTTGAGAAATCTAAATCCTTGTTCGCATTTCTAGAACAAGGAGGATTTGACAAAATGATGAGCTTTGATGCCTTCTTGACACAGGTAAATCTATCAGAAGATGAGTACATCCAAGCCATACAAATAACGCTTAGGAAACCAACACTTTTCCTTAAACGAAAACTCTCCCATATTTGGAACAACAGTTTCTCCAAGTACATGCCAGTTATGTGGAAAGCAAATACAGATGCATAGTACATGCTAAATGGATATGCTGCAACATCCTACTGCACCTTGTATATGACGAATATTGACAAATCTATGACATATGCATTCAGAAAAATACGCAAAGAACATGAAAGAAGTCATATTCATGCCATACAAATGATACGCACCCTTGGAAACACATTGCTTAATCTTCAACAAATGTCTACTCAGCAAGGAATTCACATTGCCCTTTCTTTTCCCCTCACTTGTAGTTCAAGAAAATGTATCTTCATAAACACATCTCCACTTGAAAAAAACACATTTATGCTTAAACCACCGGTTTTGCTACAACAAGAACCTGACAATTCAGAGGACGTCATATGTCACTCTATTATTGATTATTACATCCAACGTCCATCTCCTATTAGGCATATCTGCTTAGCAGAATTCGTATCGCATTACAAAAAAAATGGTACACCCTTATCAAAAAGAGAAAAACCCTATGTTATATGGTTTGTCAAATACAATAAACATTGTGACTACGAAAACTATTGTAGAGAAAAACTATTGTTGTACATTATGTTCCATGAAAACGAAGAGACATTAATACATAACTTCTCTACATGTGAGGTTGCGTATGTTGCCGTTGAGACTATAGTGCATATCAATGAAGCTAGATTTACCTACAATGTTAATCCAAATGGGGCGATCTAGAAGTTGCACTTAATGACCTAGAAAACCCTAGCGATCATGATGAGACATTCAGAAACCGAAAAACAACAAGAACTCCTTCCAAGTCCTATGACTTACAAGCGGATTTTCCTCATCCTCCAGCGAATGAAAGTGAAAAACGTATCAACCTTGGTTTTCAAGTTACAAAACATCCTTTCCTGATTGAAAATAATGAATACCACAGAATAAGACGTCTGTTGAATTGCGAACAACAAACAATTGTAAAGGGCATTGCCCTTAAAAAACGGTTGAACATGAATAGTCCTGTGCACGTGTTCCTTACAGGTGGAGTAGGAACATGCAATACATTCACAGCTAAAGCATTGTTCCAAATGCTTATATGAATCTATGATTCAAACAATTGCTCTGATCCTATGAAACTAAAGGGCCTAATAGTTGCATACACTTGAAAAGCTGCATACAATTCTAGTGGAACAACAGTCGACTTTGCATTTTTAATGCCTTTTAACAAGTCACGGTTTCTTCCACTTAGTAAGGAAATGTTGGATACATTATCTAATCTTTACGAGGAAATCCAACTTGTCTTTATAGATGAAGCATCTTTTATTGGCAGTCAGTTCTTGTATTCCATTGAAAACCAACTAAGAAGCATAAAACATGTGCAGACCAAATACTTTGGAAACATTGACATGATCTTTTGTGGCGATCTTTACCAGGCACAGTCCATCCAAGATTCTTTGATATTTGAACAACCTATCGTTAACATGGAAACAGTGACCCATGACTTCTAGAGAGACAATATTAAATGCTTTGAGTTGCATACTACAATGCGCCAGACAGATGAAACATTCATTGCAATTCTGAATAGAATGCGCACAAACAACCAAACATATGATGACTTGACCTATATCAATTTGAGGTGCTTAGGGCATGCACCAACAGATCCAACGTTCCCTTACCTATTCTATAGAAATAAGGATGTTGCAAAGCATAATAGCCACATGCTGTCGCTCATGCATGGCGATGATATCACATCAATTCGATTGACTTGGAAGAAGACAATCATGGAAATGCCCCATGTCATGAACATTCAATCACTTTACCTTTGCACCTTGCACTGAAATTAGAAATGCTAGTTGAAATATATGTCTGTAACTATGATTCACAGGATGGCTTGGTGAATGGTGCAGATGGAATACTAAAAGGCTATACGAAGATAGAAAAAGTGTATGTCCTTTGGATTAAGTTCCATGAACCGCATACAGGCAAGCGACAAGCAAGCAAGTTGTCTTATCTATATAATTCAAACACTGCAAGCGATTGGACTCCTATTTTGTGAATATCAAAGCCAGTATCGACATCAACAAAGACAGGTTGACTGAAGATTCACAAAAACTTTCCGATTAAACTTGCATATGCACGTACAATCCACAGATCACAAGGACTAACACTTGATAATGTTGCATTTCAGCCTGTTGAAATTCGAATACATGGACTTGTATACACAACACTGTCCCATGTCAGAAGCATAGAATCCTTGTATTTACTAAGTCCTCTGACAAAAGATAACTTCAAAGTGAAACAAAAAGTTGATATTGAGATGGAACAACTCAGGACCACCGCAAAATGGACACTGCACTATGATTACCAATCCATACAAACAAATTCATTTGTATCAATTCTCTCGCTTAACATGCGCAACTTAAATGCACACATGGATGATATACTAAATGACTATAATTTAATGCAATCCGATATTTTGTGCTTGCAGGAAACACACATGGCATTATGCATGGAAAACAAACAATTCCCAAATCACAATTGCATATCAAGTTACATTACACATGGGGTGATGATACCGGTGAAAAAACATGTACCAATTTTGGACCACATACATATCGAAGAAAAGAATGTTGAACTGGTGCTTGCCAAAATTTTTTCCCATGGAACAGAAGTTGCAATACTAAATCTGTATGCTGCTCCCCATGCAACATTCTCCAACATAGTAAATGTTATTTCCAATGCATTGGACCATTTCCATCTGAACGGATCCATTGTACTTATAGGAGACTTCAATATTGACATGCTACAAAATACTGGAAGAACAAAAGAATTGCAAAACTACATGTGCAAATAAAGTTTGCGCTTTCTTCTGAACAACACAACCCATCTGCAAAACACACTTATTGACCATGTCTGGTCCAATGTGCCCATTTCTCAATACAGTATGTTTGTATTAGACACATATTGGTATGATTACGATACAATTGGTATTGCACTTGAATTATGACATATACATCAAACTTATTGCAAACTCGTATTTCTATTCTTCAAAGCATATATGTATCCCTGATTTCTACACATAGCGTTCTAGTGAGCATACAAATGGTCTTCTATTCTAATTATAAAGTATACATTGTGCAAAAAGAGAAAAAACAAGGTGCATCCTCAAAAAAACTATTTGTGACTCTATTCATCTTATTCATTTTTTTTTTAGTATATGTACATAGTAGTTGCCTTTTTCTTAACATCTAAGCTTATGTTCATATCCCTTTTGTTTTGTACTTTTGTTGATAGAAACATAAAGGAAAACTAGAAGGTGCAAAGAACTCCTACCCAGAGATGTACACGAATCAACGCAAAGGTGAATTCTTTTTCTGCTCGTGTTCCATAGTAAACAATTTTTCCTTTACTTTCTCTGAATTTGTCAAACTTCTTTGCAAATATGTTTTTTTTTTTTTTTTTTTCTTTTTTTGTGTCGAGAAGCTACTACGCTGCACATCCACCATCCAACAGAACTACAATGTTGAGCTAGCAAGCCTGCAAGTCCATTTCTCAATATGTATATCGCCCAACTATAATTGTTATTTGCAAGACACAGAACATTAGAGGCACAGTGTGCAACTCGCAAGTGCGCGATCCAAATAAGTGGCTAAGTATGGAATAAAGGATCTGTGCATCATAAGAAATTTGTAGGGCACCGAACAATAGAGTCTTGTTTCTAACCCTGCCAACCCGACAATGCACGATGCACAAACTGTACATGCTCTATAAATTATCAGCCACCCAATAAGTCCGCTTGTCAATTTGTATGCCACAGAACTGTATGTGTTATTTGTAAAACACAGAACAATAGAGGCCTATTTTTTGACCCCTCCCATCCGAGAGGCCACAAGTATGGAATGCGATATCGGTACACGATCTATAAAATCTCATGTCCATACTTTATAAAGGCACATATTTACTCTTGCCTCGTTTCTACACACACTGATCTAGTAATGACAGACTTGGTGTTGCACATGAATTATGAAATGTGCAGTGGGACTTGGACAAAGCCCTTTTCTTTTCTTAGGCAATTTTGAACTCGCCGGCCTAAGAACCCAATTTCTATATGGCAGAAATCGACCCAATGTATAGCCTGCAAATATGTATTGCTCATTTGTGGGAGCCCACCATCCCTGGAGTAGAATGTTGAGCCGGTCACCTCGCAAATCCGCTTCTCAATTTATTATCATAAGATATTTGCAAGGCACCTAACAATAGAGCGTCGTTTTTTACCCTACCAGCCCAAGAACCCGCAATCCAGAAACTGTAGATGGTCTATCAAATCTTGGCCAACCCACAAGTCCGCTTCTCAATTTGTATATTGTGGAACTTTGTGTGCTACTTGTAGAACACCAAATAATAGAGCCCTTCTTTTGAACCCACCTACCCGAGAACCCACGATCCCGAACCATGCACTTTTAGGCTTGGCCATTCCTTCCTTGCTTGCTCTTCCCCGTGGTCGTTACCTTCGCACATGTGCATAGTAAAAAACATTGTTTATATATATGTGTGTGTGTCTGTGTCTTATTTCTAAATATTTAATGCTAACATGTCATCGTGTAGCTATCGTCTAAGTCGTCATTGATGCACACAAGGCTCGAGAAGATTTTCCATTAATGAAATTTTTGCAAAGCATTTTATTCTCCCTTCCCAGTTTTAATTTCAAATGCCATGGAATGTCATTCACATGCCGCCAGCTTGCTATCAACAAAAGAATATAACTGATTGCCAAGGCCTGGGAAACATCACATAATGTGGATTCCCTGGGGAGCAGGGCACATAACTTGCTCCTACTTCTGCAGACGGATTTAAAGAATGAAGAAACTTTCTATGTGCACTCGGTCATCCCTTTTTCCTTTCATGTCAACAACATGACAGAGATGAGAATAAGAAAACATGATCTCCTTTCCAAAAAAAGGCTCACTCAATTAGAAGCATGTTGGAAACAGAAAGTGAAGAACCTGTACCTAATCATGCAATCGTATGAGCAAGAAATAGCAAAGAAAGAAACATTATTCACAAAGATCACCAAAATAGAATTAGCAAGAAAGACAAACGGCTTCCATGACCCCAACTTAATCCTCAACTCGCTGACATTAACCAAGCAATATTTTGATCAACAAGTTGATAATTTGAAGGCCTTGTCTTTAGAAATGTTTTACAGAATTGTTGAATATCATGAAGAAGAGGTGGACAACTGGCTAGTTGGGTATTCGCTACAGAATGGAGACATTCATGAAGGTCTGTGTAAACTTTAAATTGATTAAAGTGAATTAGAAAATGAAGTTTTCAACATTCGAATCTGCAATAACATCAACATCGCCCCCTTGAAAAGCTATATTGAAGAAAACTTGAAGTGGATCAACCACGAAATCCAACAGGCAAATGTATAATCCTCTGTGTATCAATCTTGTTATTGAAGCGGGTTGCCCACAAAAAACCAACAGGAAAAGGAATCACCAACCAAACACAAAAATTACTTATACGTACCATACCTGTAAGTGTATAGTGATAGTCCTTTATTTATCAATCCATTTATTATTTTTCTGAGTAGAAATCTATAGGAAAAATCTGATCTTCCCATTTCTACTTTTCAGGTATTACATTCTAGCGTGCCCAACTTCTTTCCACACTCCTATTTCTTGTACATATTTCTGTTATGGTCCGCGGGAGCCCCAATCCCAGTCTATATGAAAAACACATTTACATTTCCAGGGATATGTAACCAACTATTATTTTTATCATATATTCCAAATAAAACTATTCTTTTGTCTCCTTATATATTTATGTCTTCCTGGATCTTTTATCTTCAGCTATGCTAAATGTAAAGTCATTCTGTTTATTTTATCTCTATTCTCTTTTTTTCTTTTTCAAAATAAAGTATGACATAAATCACTCACTCAAATTCGACATATCATATATCAGACATATATATGTTTCTTTAAATTTCCAGGAATATGTAACACGTTTCGTCTTTTTCCAATTTTCAGCCCGCCAGCTCGACAACCCGCACTCCAAAAACTGCCTAAGTATGTAATCTGGGCTTTGTCACACTATATAGAATGAGGGCTTATACATGCTCTATAAAAGTACATATTTTGTATGTATACAAATAAATATCTACCTTAAAAAACTATGCTTTTGCTATGTACAATTTATACTCTCGAGGAACCTATAGTTTGATACATTTCAATTTCTTGTATCCACGAGCCCATATTTTAAAGAAAACTAATTTGGGAATGCTATTTATTTGGTCCTCCTGTCCACCACCCTGTGTAACATACATTGGTACTATATTTTTTGTACATTTGTCCACCACCGTGTGTAAAACCTATGTAAAGAAAAGTGATTCCTGAATGTTAAATTTTTGGGACACGAGCCCCTTGAAATTAAAATAGTTTGCAGGTCCCATTATCAATTTGTACATCACAAAACTCTCGGTGCTATTTGAAGGTCATGGAACAAGAAAAACCCTCTTTTCAAGTCCCCAGCCCGAGAACCCACAATCCAAAAACTGGCTAAGTATGGAATGAGGGTTCCATCTATGCTCTCATTCGGGAAGGCTAGTTTTCCTCCTTCTTTGATGTGTTCCTATATTTTTCATTTTCAGAATGGACTATGACATAAATCACTTACTCAAATTTCAAATATCAGATTTCACTTATATATATATATATATATATATATATATATATATATATATATATATA
>JZKD02S2169269.1:4515-29704 GCA_000966675.3 Picea glauca | reverse complement strand
ATCCTATTCCAAGGCACTAAATCCTAAGCTAGTTTGTGCACCCTAAAAATAAAATCATGACTAATCAATTTTAGTTTAAAGCGTAAATTTTATTGGTCATGGTTACTCAAAAAGGCATGGAAGTGAAACTAATGGTGTTATGACTCTGCCAGAAAATAAATATGGATGCAATGCAAAGTCTATCTTTAACTTTTCAATGAATGATATGCTAATAAAAACAGTGCAGTCTTCAATTTCAAATCTGCAATTCAGAATTAAAATACGATCTTTCGCTAAATGTGCTAAGCTAATGATGAAAATTCAAAGACAAAAAAGCCAACCAATGAAAAATGCCTATTTTTTTTTGTATTTTCAATATTCTAAAAAGAAAATACATGGACTGATAAGAACATGACAGATGAATTCTACAACATATAAAAGACTTAACTCAAGCAGAATACCAGGCAACCAAGAAAATAGCCCAGAAACCAAGGACAAATTAAAAATAGAAAACGAAGAGAAAGACTACGCCCAAAAATTCAACCCCTAACAGGCTTCCCGTCATCCCAGATAATCTCAATAGGCACTACAGAGACCTAAAAAGGCTCAGCAATATTTAAATCCTACCCAACAGTCACTCAACCAAGAAAACAAGCAAGGGGAAGTGGTATACGCGATTGTTTAGGGGAGTAAAGTTTATATACGCTTCTTGCAGTGAGACATCAAGCATGTATACACGACTATCAAGGGAAAAAGGGCGTATATGCTTTAAAACAAGGCCATGCAAGGGTAAAAGACTGAAAAATCAGACTCAGAGTGAACAGGATTTGTCAAGCAGTGATACGACAAGAAACACAAAGGAAAAAAGAGAAATGTAAGAAGAAAAACTACTTCAACCCTTAGAAGGAAGATCCATCCACAGTGGAGTCGCCATTTTTTTTACAAGGGAAAAACTTTTTATGGCTAAGGGTAAACCACAACAGATAGGTATGATTGAAAAAATCAACTCAATTCCAACATTTTCTATATAAGCTAATGTACAATACAAGAAAGAGGCCTACCTCGATCCAACATTTGATGATGTTCCACCGTTGAGCACTTTGACCCAAAGCTTTATACCTATGAGAAGTTCTCTACAAACAAGCAAAGAAAGTTTATAGTGATGATATAAAAGGGGTTAGAACATCAGATATCATAATCTATTAATAAACATTACAAACACTCCCATGGATAATAATCATATATTTGCAAGATACCAATAGGACGAGAAAGGACTATTTCCATTAATAATTGATCAACAGAAGTGTCAACATTACAGACTTCCAAGTCGGCACGGTTCGAAACCAAGAAACCATGTTCCTTCCAATTGGGTCCCCACCACTTCAATCCTCCACCAAAGGCAATCTCATGAGAAAGAGGCAAAGAAGTCCTCTCAATAATAAGAGAAGAGCTTGGGGGATGAACATTGTGTTCAGACTTGAGGGACAAAGGGATGTAGACTCAATATGAAGTAATTTCTCCAAAGTAACTTTGCTCTTAGAGTTGAATTCTTTCTCCTCTTTTCCATAGCTCGAAATTGTTCTCTTATAGCCTTCATAATGCAACTGAAGGGCCGAGTCCATACATTTCCAGTATATGGAAGGCCAAGGATCAGAGATATTTTGTGATGACATGGAAACCCAACCTCATTTTGTATTTTTTGGCACAAATCCCGATATACGCGAGTTGTAGTGGAGCAGCGAGCGTATATGCATCTTGTATCACTGATAGGGAGCGGATATGTGGAAAAATATATGTTTTTATCTCTGGATTCATCAAAAAGGGATAAAAAGTCTGCATAGGGAAATGGAAAAAAGGCCCTCTGTGCAAGATAGAAATGGTGAGGCAAATCTTTCTATAATAGAAATAATTTTTGAAAAGTATTATTTATTTCATCTAAACATAGTGCAATATTATGAATAGAGACACAAAACATAGTGAAATATTTTGAATATAGACGAAACTTACAAAGAGAAATTTGTTGCTATGGGAGCAATTCGACATGCATAAATAACACCATCCGGTGGTCTCTCCAATGTGTTGGGTTGGCCAAGATTCTATAATGGGATACCTTTACTTCCTCTTCATTGTAAGAGATAGAAGTAGGTAAAGTCCACATTCCTTCGCTTCCTCTTCACTACAAGAGACAAAAGTAGGTAAATACCACATTGCTTCACTTCCTCTTCACTGAGTAGGTAAAGAACACATTCTGTGAGTTTGTGAAAATATTTCATGGGGAAATTGGAGAGGACATTGTGTGTTGTGTAGAAGCAGGTAAAGAAGAGGTATTAGATTGTGAAGAACTATAAACACATTTTCAATATCATGTAGGTGGAAGTGTAATAGCCCAGGTTTTGAACCCCCATTTTAAATAATGTATTGTTACAATGTTGAGAGGCCAGGGTGCCCCAAACAATTATTAAAAGGCCAATGTGCCCAAGAAATGTAAATTTTTGATCATTATTAATAATAAATACAAGGCTGGTTGTTAGATGGATAAGGACTAGAGTTATAGGGGGCTATGATTCCACAAGAGAAGGGGCTTGAGGGGTTAAGTGTTTATTCCTATGTTAATTACCCTTTTTTCTTAAGGGAGGGGATCGGTTATGTGAGATTCTTTGGGAAGGATAGAAGGTTCTTGATTCCCCACGAAGTTACTTGAACCTTCCTCTGGTCTGATGGGGGGGTTCGACCGATGGCTTGTTCATTGATTTTCCTGTACGTCCATTCATTTCCCTCACGTATTATCATGCACTCACTCACCCATTCATCAATCCATCCTCACCTGCGTCTTGGCTTGGGAAAGGGAAGCAAACTGTTGAATAATTGTCCACGGGATTTTTGGTTGTAATGTTCATTGGTGCAATCCATCCATGGCCTAGGGCCTACATGACTGAGATGTGTTGGCATGTGCACTATTTTTCTCACAACTGTGAGTCATGAGAGTTCCAACTTTGATATTCTGGACCAGTTGTGCTGGAGGCCCCAAAATAAAAGGAGAGGGATTGCCTGAGGGACTGTGTGGTAGAGAAGGGTGGAGGTCCATTCTCTTGGGGAGGTACATGCTGGGTATAAGAGAGTTGGGTACTTGGATTTTTGTGGGTGTTGGGAAACTTGTGAGAGCTTGAGAGATGACTGGTTTGGGAACCCAAGTACACTCTGGAACCGTCCTTGTGGATTCATAGCCCTAGCTCGGGGGTGACACTGTTGCTGAGATTTGGATCAGTGGTGTCTATGGTTGGGTGGAACGTCTTTGGTCTGCAACTAGTTGGTGTCATATTCCATAAAGATAAGTGCTCTCTGTTATGGTATCATTTACATGTATATGAATGTTTTTCCACTATATATTTACTTATCATTTAATTGAATCTTTAGACTATGCATGCTTGTTGACTACTGTTGTGCATGTCATTAAAGTATTTTCTTTTATGCATCCTTAAAATTTAAAAAGGTATCGTAAGAGAAAGAAGTCCAAGGGTGGGCTTGAAGGTAGCATGCCCCGACCTGTGGGTGGCTGGGGATGTTACAGAATGGTATCAGATCTTCTGGTTGAAACATCGGGCTGGTATGGGACGGGTCTGTTGGTCAGAGTCTTGGGGTCAAGATTGAACTCTGAATGTGGAGTTGAAAAGCTTAGGAGGAATGGAGTTGCAAAATCTACGTAGGATATAGAATGTCAGAGACCCATGTAAGGGTTTCGAAGGATCGTGATCGTCCCCTTCGAATTTGGGAACGATCACCACTATAGGATCGGGAGAGATATGGGATCATTGGATCAGAGGATAGGTGAACATAGGTCATCAGATGAAAAGGAATCAAGTGTTAAGGTCACCACCGTCAGATCCCATTGGAGAGTGAGATCAATGGACATGAGGAAATGCGGGGAACCAATTTGCACGAGAGATAATTTCCCAAGGTAGTCCCACAATCCAAACCACGATTTCACCAAGGGGTTACGTGCTAGCATCAGGAGAATTGTGGGGCGAAAAGCGGGTTACTCCAAACCGTCAATGCATGCCCTCGAAAATTGAAAGGCATGCAGTGATGTGACATGTTAGGGATCGAACATCGAAACTCCGTATAACCCAAGTAGATCCTGACCATCGATCACCAAGAGGTACGTGTCAGCAGATCATTAACTTCGGAGAAATCTGTTTGAGATGTTTTCATTCAATATTTGAAACTCCCGAAGCCCAGAGAGCCAGAGAGACAAAGTAAATCTCGATCTTCCAATCATTCAAAATAGATCTCAGTCGCCAGATCATCCAGAGTAAATATCAAGCATCAGATCATTCGAGGTGAGTCTGGGCTGTCTGATCTAAAAGTTACATGGCTTGCGGATGTCACCTAGGATGATGTGGACACATGGGATGTGTGCCATATGTCAGTAAGTTTTGAGCATATGGAGTACTGAAATTTTAGTTAGAACGTGGCACGTGTCACCCACCCAATTGGGCCTCGTGTCCGCTTCCAATATTTCACCACATGGCAACAGATTGTACAGTCTAGAGAGTGGGCACTCCGGAGGGGAAATATGTGATAGTTTGTGTTGGGTCAAAAACTCTCGAAGGACTGAAGGCTGGAGTACATATCGACCATTGATTCAAGAAGACACACATCGAAGGATATTCGACTTCAGGTGAAAGCAATCCGGGAGAAAGTGCAGAAGGAAAGTTTGAAACTTCCCAAGCCCAAAGAACTAAAGTGATTCACAGCCGCTGATCTGCGGGAGGACACCCGTCGACAAATAATGAACTCCGGGTAAAAGAATTTAGGGAGGAGGCAAGCAAGTAAGGTTGAGAGTTCTAAAGTGTGAAGTCCCGAAGTGGATCTCGATCGTTGATTGTGAAAAAAGACGAGGACCATTGATCCTGTCCTAGATGAAAGTTTCGAAGTCCCGAAGCTCTGGACAAGCACTTTTTCAGCTAAGCACAGGGTCATGGCCATGGTCATATGCAAATTGAGAGCTGAGGGAAGGAGGGCTAAGGTTCGAATTGGTTGTCTTCGAGACATAAAAGTGCTAAGGAAGGATTTATCCGCGGTTTCTAGTCGTGGTCACCTGGGAAGGTGGTTTGAAGGAAGCACCTACGCAGGATGATATTTTGTGTCGGCCAAGGATAACAGGACACTATTATTTTCATAGAATGGGGATATGATCTCCATGAACAAAAAAAAAAGAGACCTATAGCATGGTTTGATAATTTTGTTTATCATATGCATAATTCTAACAAAATGGTCGCTTGCACATTTTGAAAAATTAAGGGGTTTAAGAACATCAAATCAAGATGTGTATTAAGGAAATGGAATAAGGCGAGGGAGCCTCCAATCATGATTAGGAGGCCGAAGTCTAGAATACCAGAGTTGGTAATGCAAAGACAGATTCCAATGAACACAAGGGAAAAGGAGAGCAGGAAATGTTAATAGAAATGGTAAGAATCTTGAATATGGAACTACGAAGCTACAAAGAAGACAATGAGAGACTGCTAAGAGAGAAAAATCAGATAAATTCTCAAGTGTTACAGAGCTTAGATCAATTGCAATGACAAATGAAGAAGAGATCAAAATCAAAAAATGAGGAAGAAGGAATGTACCATGAAAGAAGGGATGATCGTGGAAGATATGCCTATTCCAGAAGTGCTATTAGATCTCATGGACACCATTCACCTCCTTACTCATAAAAAAAAAATTATGCATCGAAATATCCCGTAAGCAGTCCAAAGGTGTCTCCTGTCAGACACCAAAGAAGGAAACAAGAGGTAGATAGTTTGCAAGGAGAGATGAGGAAGCTCAAGCCACCTTACTTTGAGGGTGAAAGAGAAAGGGAAGATAATGTTGAAGCATGGTTGCTTGGGCTCAAGATATATTTTTAGTTGCATAACTATTCGTCCAACCTGGAAGCTACGATTTCTACCTACCATTTACACGGGAAAGTTGTAATGTGGCGGGACCAAATTAATAAAGTGGAACATGTTAATGAAATTAAGATCACTTGGAAGAAGTTCAAGAAGTACTTCCAAAAGGAGTACCTCTCAGAGCATTTCTATGACAAGAAAATGCAGGAGTTCTTTGAACTCAGGTTGGGAAGCATGACTATGACAGAGTATGAGAAGAATTTCTTGGGATTGTTAAAGTATGTCAAGTTCATTGGTGATGAGAAAGTGAAACTATAGAGATTTCTAAGCGGACTGCCATCCTTTTATAAGGAAAATATCAAATATGATGAACCCAAAACCTTGACTGAAGCCATCAAGAAGGATAAATACATGTATGAGAAAGGTCAAGGAAGAGAATCCCTGCAGAAATCTTGGAAGGAAAAGAAAAATGCAAAGTCCGATCAGAGGAGGAAAGGATTCAAACCTCCCTTCAATAGGAATGAGCCTAATAGAAATCATTAAGATCAGTATGCTAATGAAGATTTCTAGAAAGAAGATTCCTTGGAAAAAAGGGGAAGACCACAAGTCCAATGTTAGGGATGGAAGGAATATCACCTGTACAAGGATTGCCCACATAGAAAGGACAGAGTGGAGATCGTTCACAACATCCAGGAAGCTACAACAGTTGAGATATGGGAAGAATCTATGCATCTTTAAATGATCGACAAGCAGCGTACCAGTCCAATATGATCAAGGTGGAAGGTAATATCATAAATCAACCTATTTCTATTTTGATTGATTCGGGAGAAATTCATTGCTACATTGATCCTAAGATAGTGGATACATTACATTTGGATAAAAGTGAACTTGGAAAAGAAAGTATGATTCTGTTAGCCATTGGGACCAAAAGAAGAATCCGTGATATGGTCAGAAGTTTTTCCATAAGTCTCAATGGCCTGAATACTAGTATTGATCTAAATATCATACCATTGGGGTATTATGATATTCTGATTGGAATGGATTAGTTGGACAATCATCATGTTGTCCTATATTGTCATAACAAGACATTTATATGTCTTGATGGGAATGGAAAACAAAGCACTGTGAAAGGAGTTCCAAGACCCATCTCTATAAGGGAGATTTCAGCCTTATAGCTAAAAATATGTTTTAGGAAAGTATGTCAATTGTATGCAGCTCATGTGGAAGAGCCCGAAAATACAAAGGGGCCAAGACTCGAAGATTCCTCGGTACTACATGAATTTGAATATGTATTCCAAGAAATACCTGGATTTCCACCAAGAAGGGAGATAGATTTCTCAATTGCTTTAGTGCTAGGAGCTGCCCCAGTGTCAAAAACACCTTACAAAATGAGCACACTAGATTTAAAAGAATTACAAATTCAGTTGGAGCAATTGTTCAAGAAAGGGTAAATACGTCCAAGTGTTTCACATTGGGGAGCACCAGTACTTTTTGTTAAAAAGAAGGATGGAACCTTGAGGTTGTGTATTGACTTCTGACAGTTGAACAAGTACACTATAAAGAACAAGTATCCTCTATCCTAAATTGATGACCTCTTTGAGCAGCTAACAGGAGAAATGATACTTTCAAAAATTGACTTGAGGGTAGGATACCATCAGGTAAAAATCAAGGAAGAATACATTCATAAGACATCCTTTAGGACCGGGTATGGGCATTATGAATTTGTAGTGGTGCCATTTGGACTGACCAATGCACCATTTGTATTCATGTGCTTAATGAATGGCATATTCAAGAATTATTTGGATAAGTTTTTCATAGTGTTCCTGGATGACATACTTATCTATTCTAAGTATGAAGAGGAGCATGAACATCTCTTAAGATTGGTATTGCAAGTACTGAGAGAACATCAGTTGTATTCCAAGTTAAGTAAGTGTTATTTTTATCAAAAGAAGATCCATTACTTGGGACACATTATTTCATAGTAGGGCATAACAGTAGATCCAAAGAAGATCGAGCCATTAGAGGATGGCCAACACCGAGAAATGTGTCAGACATCAGATCTTTTATGGGATTAGTTGGCTACTACAGAGGGTTCATAGTAGGGTTCTCTAAGATTGATCATCCCATCACTTCTTTGCAAAAGAAGGGAACTAAATTTGAATGGACACTCAAGTGTGAAAATAATTTTAATATGTTGAAGGAATTACTTACTAGTGCACCTGTGTTAAATATTGTTGACCCAAATGAAATTTTTGTGGTATGTACAGACACATGTAAGGAAGGACTTGGGGGAGTCCTCGCACAAAATGAACATGTCATTGGATATGAGTCCAGAAATATTAAGGAACGTGAGAGGAACTATGCCACCCATGACTTGGAACTTGCTGCCATTGTTCATGCCTTAAGGATGTGGAGGCATTATCCCATGGGAATAAATTCGAATTAAGGACAGACCACATTGGCTTGAAGTATCTTTTTGAACAGTCGGCCTTGAATGCCAGGAAAACAAGATGGCTGGAATTTCTAAGTGAATATGACTTTGATATGAAGCATATCAAGGGAAAGGAAAATAAAGTTGTTGACGCACTTGGTAGAAGAGTGCATATCATGCATGCTACTGCTATCATTATGCATTAGTTAGACTTGAAGAGAAGAATTTTAGATGGTCTTGTTACAGACCAACATTACCTATAGGTAAAGGAAAACTTACAGCAAGGAGATGTACAACAGAAAATAAAGGAGTATGAGATAAAGGAATATAGACTACTCATGCATCAAAATAGAATCTATGTTCCTAGTTCTGGAGAACTACGAAATTTGGTACTGAAGGAAATGCATGATGTTCCTTATGCTGGACATCTCAGTTACCAGAAAACAATTACAACAGTAAGAAGCCAGTTATTTTGGTCAGGAATGAAGAAGGATGTTGTTGATTACATCGCTTGATGTATGGAATGTCATAAGGTGAAGGCCGAGCATAGGCACCCAGGGGGTTTGCTGCAACCATTGCCAATTCCAGAGAAGAAATGGGAAGTGTTCACCATGGATTTCATCACATGATTACCTAGAACAAATAAGAAACATGATTCAATCATGTTGGTGGTTGAAAAATTAACAAAGGCTGCTCATTTTGTGCTTGTGAAGACAATGTATGCAACGGCTAATATTGCAGAAATTTTCATGACGGAAATTGCTAGGTTGCATGGGATACCTAGGAAAATTGTCTCGAACAAAGATGCAAAGTTTACCTCCAATTTATGGAGGGGATTGTTTAAAGGATTTGGCACAAATCTAAACTTTAGCACAATATATCGTCCCCAGACAAATGGGCAAACAGAGATGGTCAATCGAATAATTGAATATATGTTGAGAATGTGTGTGATGGATAAGCCATATAAGTGGGAAGATCACTTACACTTGGTTGATTTTGCATATAATAATGGGTATCAAGATTCAATAATAATGAGCCCATTTGAAGCCTTGTATGGTAGGAAATGCGATACTCCAGTAAGCTAAGACAACCCAACAAATAGAGTGGTACTTGGGCTGGAGTTGCTCAAGGACATGGAAGACTAGGTGGTCAAGATCAAGTAGAATTTAAAGACGGCTTAGGATAGACAGAAATTTTATGCAGACAAGAATAGGACAGCTAGAGAATTTAAAGTAGGAGAGAATGTACTTTTTAAAGTCAAGCCCAAAAAATTCTCTTTGAAATTGGGTAGTTGTACAAGGATGGTAGCCATATTCTGTGGTACATTTGAAATATTGGACAGAATAGGGCTAGTTGCATACATTCTTTCATTGCTTTCTTCCATGAATGTGCATAATGTATTTCATGTATCTTTCCTAAATAAATATGTACATGATCCTAACCATGTTATTGATTGGAGTCTGATTCAGGTAGAGACAGAGGGAGATTTTCAGGTTCAGCCTATGCGGGTACTGGACAAAAAAGTCAAAATGCTCTAGAATCGAGTTACAGAGCTGGTAAAAGTTTAGTAGACTTGATACGGTCCTGAATATGCTACCTGGGAGCATGAAGAGTCCATGCAGGAAGATTGCCCACAATGTTTTGAATAAATTTTAGATTTCGATCTCTATTTTTTTATATGCACTAAGGACAATGCCAAAATAAGGGGGAGGGGATGTAACACCCTAGGTTCTGAACCCCCATTTTAAATAATGTATTTTTAGAATGTTGAGAGGCCAGGGTGCCCCAAATAATTATTAAAAGGCCAGGGTGCCTAATAAATGTAATGTTTTGATCATTATTAATAATAAATACATGGTTGGTTGTTAGACGAACAAGGACTAGAGTTATAGGGGGCTATGATTCCACAAGAGAGGGGGCTTGAGGGGCTAAGTGTTTTTTCCTATTTTAATTACCCTTCTTTCCTAGGGGAAGGGATCGATTATGTGAGATTCTTGCGGAATGCCATGAGGTTCTTGATTCCCCATGAAGTTACTTAAACATGCCTTTGGTCTGATGGGGGGGTTCGACTGATGACTTGCTCGTTGATTTTCCTGTACGTCCATTCATTTCCCTCACGCACTTTCATGCACTCACTCACTCATTCATCGATCCATCCTCACCTGCATCTTGGCTTGGGAAAGGGAACCGAACTGCTGAAGAATTAGCCACGAGATAGTTGGTTGTAATGGTCACAGTTGCAATCCAGCCATGGTCTGGGGCATGCATGTCTGAGATGTGTTGGCACGTGCCCTATTTTTCTCACAATTATGAGTCCTGAGAGTTCCATCTTTGAGATTCCAGACAAGCTATGCTGGAGGCCCCAAAATAAAAGGAGAGGAACTACGTGGTAGAGAAGGGTGGAGGTCCATTATCTTAGGGTGGTACAAGATGGGTACAAGAGAGTTGGGTACTTGGATTGTTGTGGGTGTTGGGAAACCTGTGAGAGATTGAGAGCTGACTGGTTTGGGAACCCAAGTACACTCTGGAATCATCCTTGTGGATTCACAGCCCTAGATCGGGGGTGACATTGTTGTTGAGATTTGGAGCAGTGGTGTCTATGGTTGGGTGGAATGTCCTTAGTCTGTAGACAGTTGGTGTCATCTTCCATAAAGATAAGTGCTCTTTGTTATGGTATCATTTACATGTATATGATTTTTTTTCTGTTGTATATTAATTATCGTTTAATTGAATATTTAGACTATGCATTCTTGCTAACTACTGTTGTGAATGTCATTAAAGTATTTTCTTTTATGCATCCTTAAATTTTAAAAAGGTATCGGAAGAGAAAGAAGTTCAAGGGCGGGATTGAAGGTAGCATGCTCGACCTATGGGTGTCTAGGGATGTTACAGGAAGAAACTTTAATGGTGGTGTTGGTGAAAGCAGTTGATCAACCTAATAGAAAATGGGTTATGGGCTATTGATTTTAGAAAACATTAAATGTTCATAAGTAATGCAAGACTCATTCCTAGCATTACTTCGTTTTGGAAAAATGAGTATGAAAATGGATATTGATAAACTAAGCTATCTTCTCCTTGTGCCTTGGGAAGAGGCCAAATAAGGGGTCAAACTAAAAACTAAGGTTAAAGTACAACCTAAAGTATATGATTTTTGGAAAAAAATAAATAAAACAACAAAAACTCAATGGTTTTCGTGCGAAGTTAATAAGAAAATTGAAAATCGATTACTAAGAGTCCCTTAGCTGAAGGTAGGGACTAATAAATAGAAAATATCCATTTTTTATGCAAATAAGTAGTGGAAATAGTTTGTCACGTCTACATTCTTTAACTTTAAAAGACCATAGAAACTATAATATCAATCAAACTTAGACCAAGTTATATTTGATTATAGGAAAAATTGATTAATTCAAGTTTATAAACTAAAATATGGGTTAACATTTAACAATATAAAAGAAAAATCATGCAATTCCACTCAATCTGTATTTAACACAATGTTCAAAAACAAAATTTCATGTAGTCATCCCAAGAGAAATAATTTTAATCAATCTATATTTAATACAATGCTCAAAAACAAAATTTCATGTAGTGATCCCAAGACAAATACCAGGTTTGGGGTTCTTAGTTTTCAAAACCAAACAAACAAAAACGTAGGTTTCCATATCCACGTAAACCAAACCTTTTTTGCATTCACCAATAACTAAGAAAATCGACAAAATTACATGTAGACTTTGTAGATTTGAGAAATGAAATATTCAAGGTAACCATGGGAGTTTCTATCATTTCCACATTTTCTTCACAATTGAAGTCATATTCAAGTGTTGGAAGTTCAAACCTACTACAAGAGAAAAACAAACCAAAACCATTCAAGGTAAATTTTTCATAATCTAGAAAGATTATCCTAAAATGAGTGAGCATATATCTTCTCAAGGCCAATTCTCATTTGAGTATCTCAAGTTATGCATATATCTTCATTTGAGTTCCTAAAATAACTTCTCAAGGCCAAGAAATTCATTCAAAAGGCAAGTTGTTAGACTTGTAGTATCTCATTAACCATAATTTCTCTTATGGGAACTCAAATGAAGTCATATGTAAAGGTGAAAAGAGAAAGTACTTTCCCTACACACTAATTCTCAAATATGACCTAAATTATCCCATACAAAGCATGTATGGTATCATGGTGAGCATTGGTGAATTCCAAACAAAAGTGTGTATCCCCATTTGACCAAATTTTATTATTTACTCCTAATGGTTAGGCCTAAGTCTATAGGAACATATAGGAAGAACCCTTTTCAAATACAAATGAAGTAAAAATTGAAGCTAAGAAAGAGATCCTTTCCCTACATGATATTTGTTGGTGTACGCATAGGTAGGTTCAAGACCCTGGGTTCAAGTTACTTATTCCAACAAAACCCTACAGACACTTACCCTTTCGGCATCACCTGCAAGCAGGTGAAGTCTCACTTGAGGCATCTTTATGGGGACTACATGAACCAAAATTCAACAGCGGTGAGGAAAATATGGGAAACACACTCTATCACACCTATAGGATCCTTTTGCGCACTATATCCTTGTTAATTTGAACTCGTTACTTAATTGTATATGCATATAAATCCATATTCATGTAATTTAGTGGTTAAGCATATAACTATAGCTACGACACCTTTTTCTATCAACAATATCAGCAAAGATAAACATTCATCCATACTAAAGACAAGAATTAACATAATACAACCATGAATAATCATTCAACAACACAATTGTACASAGAGTTACCATGGTTCACCCCCCTCTGAGCTATGTCCACAAAATATTTTCTTATTTATTATCTTGATGGAATTTTTCTTTCTCTCTGCACTACAATCGATGCTTAACATACAATTCTCCTTACATTTGGAGCTTATTTACAATGTTCTACTCTCTAAAACTCTAGAACTAGCGAATTTTACAACTAAAACAAGACAAAAACAACAAAAAAACAATGCAAACTTCATGGGTCTTTTACATATTTATCCCTTTTTCTCAGGTTTGTTTTCCAGCTCATAATGAGTTGGCTACTACTCATGCTTGGTTGGAGAAAAATCATTATGAGTTGGATACATCTCATGCTCAACTAGTTTTCTTTTATTTTGTGCTAGTTGTTCTTTCTTGTCCCATGTCTTCTCCTCTTTCCTCTCTCTTCCTTCTTGATCTTCTTGATCTTCTTGATTTTGCACCTTTTCCATGTACTTCATCTCTTCTCACTATTCTATTACCAAAAATGAATGCCAAACACGCCCCCAACACTCACATGTGGCTTGTCCCAAGCCATTTAGGCCTGTTGTGTCACGCTTCTCCATGCCTCAGTGAATTTATGGAGATTGTCCTTCATTGCCTATACTGCTACTATGATTTCAACTACCTTGTTCAGGATTTCCTCCATTGTCTATGTTGTCACAATAGTAATCTTATCTTCAGTGTCCTGCGTTGCTAGTGTCATAGTGCTATGCGTAGTGGCTAACTCTTCTAACACCTTTATGGCTTCGTCTTGCATTGGTTGTAATTTTTGTATTACCTTCCTATGCTCTTCCTTTATTTTCTCCACTACGTTGTACAATTTCCTGTTAGCCAACATCATTGAAATTTTTTCTACTGGTGGCAGTGTATTCCTGCATTTAGTGGCCTACTTCACTTCCTCCTTTTTACTCCTTATCGTATCTTCCAATGATTACAGTTCTCGACTAGTGGTAAGATTTGTCTAAATGTGTGTGCCTTCGTCGCACATATTTGTACATCCTTGCTCTAGGATTTTGATATTTTCCATCGTTGTCTGCGCAGTCCTTTCCGTGTGTGCTCTTTCTTCTGGTTACATCCCTAGTGTCTCACATACTTCCAACTCTGTGATCTTCATGTGAATTCCTTTGATGGCCTTACTAATCCTTCCCACATGTTCCTCTATTGTTGCCTCTACCACCATCGGTACTTCTAGGACCTCCTTGTATAATGTTTGGATTGTTTCTTGGAATTTATGCACCATTTGTTCGACTTCCTCATGATCCTTCAATGCTTTGGTGGCCTTTGCTTCAACCTCATATTTTTCATTCGAGGTTTTCTCTGCCTTTCCCTCGACTTCACTCTTTTTTGTCAAGTTTTTTGCTACCTATCCCTCTACTTCACTCTTCTCCTTTTCTGTGAGTTCCACTCATTGTTCTACTGCACACTTTTCCTGTAGCACAGTGGTATATTGCTTGTGCAGTTCCTCCTTCTTAGCTTCAACTTTTTCCAATTCATTGGTTGTGGTGTCTACCCGAAGAAGTAATTCTTGTGTGATCCCCATGTGTAACCCCTATAATAGTTCCATTGGAATCTAAGAGATGACTAGGTCCATGTGACTTATTCCTTGCATCTTCTCCTATACTTCGGGGTTGGGTAACTTGACTATCTCTACAGGGATATTGATCACTCTATTCTTTGTTGTCAGTTGTGTTGATATCGCATTTGGTGCTTCTTGTTTTATGTCTTATTATGTTGTCCTTGATCCTTGCGCAGATGCCAATCAGTCTATCTCCAATAATTGGTGTATCCTCACGCATTGGTCTTGCACCTTCATTTTCAGTTCTTCCTGTTTATTTGTAGTCTCTTTGAGGACATCTTCCGTGGATTCCCTTAGTCAGTATCCAATTTTGTCCATATTTTCATCTGTTAGTGTGTAGATAAATTGTGGCTTTTGATCCTTTTGATTCTTCCTTGCAGATGAACTTGTGTTTTGTTCCTATTGTTTCCTCCCTGTTTAAGGTAATGGTTTTGGAGGTTAGTATATTTTCCATGTTTCTGGTGCATCCTCTGTGCCATTTCCTGGAGGTTCCATTTCTGTCTCTACGCATTATGCAACTTCAATGTTTCCCCTACGTTGTTGCACCCCCTTATGTTGGTACCTTCCAGTCTGATTCTCAATCCTACATGACAAGCTAGATGTCTTCTTCAGTTATCTTATATTTTGTTTGGACCCACTCCTCCCTCAGATCCTTCTTTTGGATTTGATGTACATATGATGTTTTTCTGCGCGAAATTCTTCAACTGGGCCATATGACTCCACCAACTGGTGTGACGTGCGTGGTTTGCTTCAGATATTATGTTGAATCATTTCCCCATAGAGAAATAATTGGACATTGTTTTCCATTTGTCTTCTCTTTTTTGTTGAAAACCAAAAATTTCAGTACTTCATTGCAGTGCATGGCTTCCGTCTCAGCCCTAGGAACTGTACGTCATCTGGTTCTTCCCATTCTATGAAGGAAATAAGTATCAGGAGCCATGGGTAGTGAAACTACATTATCTTATATGGTGCTTTTTCTCATTCCAATATGAATTGGTTCAGTAGGAATGGTTCCTATCTCATTGCAGTGCCTTCTACACATTTTTCTGTTGCAGTTATTACCCATGTTGGTACTTGATCCTTCCCGCACTTTCACAGTAACTTGCATGATAGCATTTGTGTGGATATTTGAATGGTTAGGTAGCATATCGTTGGCACATCCAAGCCACAAACCCCTCCAACCATGCAGAACTTTGTCTGCATAGCCTCTTACTGTACTCTTTCCATCTTTTTTTTTTCAAATAGGGTAGTAGGGTCTTCCCCCCAGGGTGGCAGCCTAGTGATTCTGGCTATCAAGTCTGTTTCAATTGATATTGGCCTATACAACCACATGTACCCCCGATACAAACAGTATAAGAGGAGTTTAACACAGGCATTGAATTCATTTCCACGTCCGAAGTGGGGAATATCAAATAGGTTGAGGAGGCATGCTCGCTCCAATCCTCTGGCCCAAACCTTGGTAACCGGTACGCTCTGCTTCATGAGTCGATCTACCTTGAGTTCCAAGTATTTGTTGGGTGCAAGTTCAGGGAACTTCACCACCTATGTGATGTCATGATTTTCATACTTTAATTGGGGCACCTTCCCCATCATGTCCTCATCAATGAAAATTCCCTTTGGAATCTCTAGAGTCACCAACCTATAGTCTAGATTCTTCTGCAAGGTGACTGGTGGGGCGTCATACTTTCTGGGCAATATGTAGTCATGAGAAAATCTTGTCTTTGATGAAGATGAACCTAGGGTTTCCTCAATATTTGGTTTGGCTTATAGTGCTCTATTGTGACTCCTCCTTGGTACAACGATTGTTGCTCCTGTAGCTCTAGGTGGCGTCATTTCGGTATTTTAGTGTTTAACGGGTGTTGTAGATTTGTAGCTTGTTCTAGCTATGTGCTCTTTGTTTTTCCTAGAATGATAAGTAACAATATCCCATATTTGGAAAGTTTGGATTCTTTTATGCCATGTTTCGAGTTGTGCACTAATCTTTGTTCCTTCCCTCCTATCTCCTCCACTCATAGTGTGATAGTTTCTTATGTTACTGTCATTTTATTGTCGAATATGTTAGTACATTTTCGTTGTGTACTACCACTCAGTCATGTGTATCGACAATATTTTTCTTTTACTCCGTTTATTTATGTTAGCTTTATGAATGGGTCGTATGGTGTCTTTATGATTTGTTATAACTATCATTTTACGAATTGCCCTTATCTGTCCGTAACTATTGTTTCTATCCTTTTTGTACTGAAAGTGGTATCGTCGTGTGGGATGGCGCACTTACTACTACATAATTTACCATTTTTATGTCCAATCTCCTTGGTTGGCGCAATTTCCCCTACCTGTGCAATTTCCATTGTCACTATTTATGCAAGCATTTTTTTTTGTTTTTTGATTTTTTTTCTTGTGTGGTTCTTCCTATTGCGCAGATTGTCAACCCTGTTGATAGAGTTTTAGTTGACTTTCTTTCACCCTTCCTTTCAGTTCTACTCCATTAAGTGTTTCCAACTGCATAAAACCTTCCTTTGTCACCTCTTGGATCACATATGGTCCTAAACAGTGCATGCGCAACTTCCCCGGGTGTTGCATAAACTTGTTATCATATAGTAGTACCAAGTCGCCTACTTGGAATTTTTTTAACTTAATGTGTATGTCATTCCATGTTGTTTCCCTTTCCCTTTCCACCTGTTGGTGAAACCCTATGGCAAATATATCCTCCTCAAGTTGTGCCAGTTGTGCTAGTATTTCTTGTATTGTGCCTAAATCTAAAAGATATGTGATAGTTGCAACGTGCAGGCTTGGTACAATAAAATCCATCGGCATTACTGCATCTTGTCTATATACCAACCTGAAAGGTGCTTTTCCTATCAACTTCTTGTTGGTTTTCTTGTATGCCCATTATACCGCAAGGATTCTTAAGTCCTAGTCATCTCTTACCATGTTGCATATTTTTGTTATTGCATTCTCTAGGACTTTGTTGAATGCTTCCACTATGTCATTAGCTTGTGGGTGGTACAACGTACTCCTATGGTGGTGGATTTGGAATTCTTCAGCCAAATTTTTTATGGTCTTATTGATGAAGTGTGTCCCTTGATCACTCATCAATGATCTTGGACATCCAAATCAAGTTACTATGTTCTCAAACAAAAAGTGTGCAACACTTTCTGTACTGCAATCTGTAACTGGTGTGGCTTCTAACCATCGAGTTAGATATTTTGTTGTTGTAATGATGTACCTAGCCCCTGATATCCCACTTATCAAAAGCATGTAATGTCACTTGTAGATGCAATGGCATCTTGTTGCTTCTAGAGGGTTTTCTGACCCTTTGACAAACATCGCATGTCTAATAGTATTCATTTGAATCCTTGTGGACTGTAGGCCACCACAGTACTGCGAGTAAGATCTTCTGCGCGGTGGCTTTACCTACATAATTTCCTCTTTCTATCTCGTCGTGCGCTTCTTCCAATATAGTTGGTATTTCATGTTTGACTACACAACATCGTAGTATTCCGTTTGTGCCTAGTTTATATAATCTTCCTACAATTAATTGGTATTTTGCAGCCTTTAATACCAACTTCTTTTTTGTGTGAGCATCATGTCTGAGGGGGCCATCCCTGTACTTAATAACTGTACAAAGTCTGTAAAATAATCATCCACCATATTAACCGAAAATATTTGTGCATCTCGAAAGATATCGTCCAAGTTTCTTGCCTCTTCTCTTGAGATTATGTGTGACAAGTGATCTGGTCTTGCGTTCAGTTTACCTAGTTTTACTACTACTCCAAGTTTGTATTCCTGGAACAATAGAAGCCATCTACAAATCCTTCCCCCAACAATGGCTTGTTTACCATATATCTTAGAGCAGAATGATCTGTGTACATCTTAAAGTGTGAGCCTAGTAAGTAGTGTATGAACTTCTACAATGCGTAGACCATAGCCAATCCCTTACATTTTGTTGTGGTATAGTTTTATTTCCATTGTTGATAGTTTATTGCTTACAAAAGCGATTAGGTGATTTATCTCTCCCTCTCCTAGTTGTGATAAGATCGCGCCCAATGTTATTGATGATGCATCCACGTGTACATGAAATTCAAGGATATCTAGTGTTGTATACACTTATCCAACATCAATCTTAGAAATTCAACATGATCTCGTAGCAAGATAAATACAATCCATTCATCCAAATAGACTTCGAGAAACTTATGAATAAATTCCTTAAACACAGCAACAACCACTCTTGAAAATAATGTAGGTGCATTCTTCAACCCAAATGACATTACTATGTATTGAAAACTTCCCCATTCTATCATGAATGTAGTCTTATGCCTATCTTCCAGCGCAATTCTTATTTGATGGTATCCTGAGAAACCATCTATGAATGAATAGGCTTCTTGTCTACCTACATTTTCATGTACTTCATCTATAAATGGCGTTGGGAATGGATCGTGTATGCATACATCATTCTATTTCCTCGATTCGAAGGAGAGTCTTAACCCCGTGTTTTCTTGTCCTGCACTACCACGAGACTTATCCATTCTGACACCTTAATCGGTTCAATGACTCCTACTTTTAGCATGCGGTCTATTTCCTCCTTTACTTTTTCTTTATATCTTGGGTTCAATTTGTAGGGTCTTTGTTTCACTAGTTTAACACCTAGCCTCAGTGGGATCCTCATCTCCCTTAGCTCACCCACTATCCCTTCCATCTCTAAGAATGTAGTAGGGAATAGGTATTTTTATTCGCGTAGTAGATTTGCTATATTTTCTACGGTTTCCTCATCCCAGTAGTCTTCTATTTGTGAAAATTTAGGGAATTATTTTGTCCCAATATTGTCTTTTAACGTCTTTACCGACTGCGCGTATGTTGTAGATTCCAGCTCTCGACCCTCTACTGTTTGTTCCCCCTCTATTTCTGGTACTTGGCTGTTGCGAGGATCTTTGTCATCCTAATCCTCTTGTGTCACATTGTAACATTCCAATAACTTGTGAACCTTCATGGAGGCATTGCGTGTGTTGCATACAAATATTACTTCCTTTGATTCTTCTTCAGTGAATATTTTCTATTTAATCGCATGTAGAGTTGTACTTATTAGGGGTGAATCATTCTAAAAGGTAAATGTTAACTGAAATCATTTAATTTTTTAATCCCAGTATGTTGTATCTCTGGGCATCTCCAGTTCTAGGTACCAATTCTTTGGAATGGTATCCATGGCATGTATGAACCTATGTGTCCACTCTTTCCTTGGGAGTAATTTCCTTGTTTTTTCACACTCACAACATGATATGTTGGGTTTCCTTCCCCCATATACCTCTGTGTCATGTCTTCGTCATCGGTATTTAATCTCACTTGGATTAGTCTCCTACATTGTTGCCAATCTTCTGTTTTTTCTTTGTGTGTCGCCCACCATCTTGCTAGGGTATATTTCAATACAATGTCCAGTGCTAGTAGCCTTGTTGTTTTGGTACCTGTGCCTCGAATATATGTAAAAATGTTGTTATATATATCAACCCATCATACTTAGGTGGGTTGCATAATTCTATTCCAATCCATCATACTGATTTGGTCATGTGTGCGCATCGTCATGTTGAGACTTCATGCATCCTCTGCTACCAGTTTTCTATACATGCTTCTAAGTATGATGTACATGAACTAATACTTCTCCAACTTAATGCGTCGTCTTCGGTGGGGTTAACATAATCATCAAACCTTGCATTCATGTTGTACAGGTTATCAATTTCATCACCCTTTGTTGGTTCTCTGTACATCCTTCCTTCTTTTGGGTCTAATGGCACAATAAATTTCAATTCTCCTACTTCAAATATCATCTCTCTCATTTTCAGATTGATAATTTCTTGGCTATCAAAGGCCCATTCTAGTATGATTAATGTTGAGTATGGTTCTTTGTCATCCACAATATCGATAACTTCAAAATCTACGACACTTCACAGTCCATCTATATTCACAGTTATTCCAGTTAATACTCCAACAGGTACTATTTTGTATTGGTTTGTTAATCTCAATTGAATGGGTTGCCAAATTAACTTGGGTTTTCCCATAATTTACCAGGTTTTCTTAGGTAACACATTCACATCAAACCCCAAGTCTAAGATCACATTGTCCATGTCGTATTCCCCAACCTGCAGGCTGAACCTGAACTCTCCATTTGTTCTTTTCTTGCGCAGTAGCTGGTTCGCTACTTTATTTTTAGTAGGGACTACCTTTCCTTGAGTGCACAGATTGATCATAGAGCATAATGTATGCAATTCCTTTTCATCTTCGACCAACTCTAGGAAACTTTTCAAAAAAATTCCTAGGGTACTTACCTTCTCGAGTGATACTTTGATCATGGCCTGATCATTGGTGGGAATCCTATTGGCCATATATGGGACAAAAAATGTTGATGTTTCCCACTCTTGTTGCAACAGTTCCTCCCTTGTTCTTTTATAGGTTTCATTTTCGTCTCATGGATCAAATTTTGGAATGGGTACTGCTGAATTCTTTACCCATGTCTCATCCTATTTCCCTCTATAGCTTGTATATGTCCTTGTTTTGGTTCCTCTGCATGTAATGACTGTTATTTTGGGTCCTTCGTCCCATATCTCGACCACTATATTTTGAATGTTCAGGTTTTGGTTTTGAGTACCTCTGGCCTACCATTTTGCTAGCAATTGTGGACAGTCTTTTGTTGAATGTTCTAACTCCCAATAGTAAGTGCATGTCGTGTAGGGATTCTGGCAATCCCATGCTAGGTCTCTTGGTTGGTTACAATTATAACATATTATGGGGCCTCTTCCTCGTCTACCAAAGGTTTCTATACCTCTACCCCTACTGAATCCTCCTTAGTTTCCTTGATTAAATCCTCTTGGATTATTATACTCCCCTCCTCCTTCTGTCATAACCTTCTCTTCCTGAATTTTGTACATGTTTGATGTGCGCTCCCTCATCAGATAGAATGCACGAAAATCCTTATCTTCATGTTCCATTGATTTGCAAAATCTAAAAAATAAGTTTCTTGGGATACTTTGATATTTCTGTAATAGCTAGCACTCATGGCATTTATGTCCCCATTTCTTGCATATCTCCGGTAGTGGGTTTGGTGCTCCAACTGCTAAGTACTACACAAAGGCTAGACATTCATCTTTGTGGTAACCTTCAATCCCGCACTTGGTGCAACATGACTCTTCTTGTTTCTCTTTCCCCTTCGTGATTTATGCCAATTGAATTGTTAATGCATCTAGTTGTTATTGTATTTGCGCCATTCCGCTATTATCTCCGACTAGAGAGGCTTCCAACTTCATAGATATTTTCAATGCTTTCGAATGCAATGTAAACTTTTGTTGTATTAAAGGACTACGAATGTGAGGTAGCAATCCTGCAATGAACCACTCTCTATGTTGTTGATCACGTATTTGGAATGTTAATCCCATCACATCTTTTAATCTTTGATTGAACTCCCATATTGACTCAGTTTGTACTTGCTTGATCTCCTTGATCTTAGTAATGTATTGTTACTCAACTTTGGTTTCTTGAATTCTTTTAATAATGTGTGTGTGATCTTTGTTAATTTACTTGTTTGAGATAGTGGCATGGTACCTTGGAGTTTCATGTACCAAACTAGCAAGCGTCCTCTAAACCTTGTTTCCAACTGCGTGATATTTGTGCTATCATTGTGGACATTCTTTGAGTCCACATGGTTTCACATACAAACACATGTTTTTCTGGGTCTTCGAATCCAATTCCTTTGAACTTTGGTAATCTTAGTGTATTATCTAATCCTACCATGTTGTTGTATGTAGTACCCCTTCCTAGTGATACTGGCTTATTTTGATTCACTGTATTGCTACTCTTTCTCTAGTTTTTGCTGCTCTGATTTCCTCTATTGGTTACAAGTGCTCTGGAAAGGTCTTCGAACATTGTCTTAGATTCAGGTGACACACACGAGGTTGTGGTTTCGACCTAGGACTCGTCCCATGAAGGACTTACTAGTTCTTTATCAGTAGACTGAAATGGATATCTTCTTCTTCTCCCTTTGTTTATTGTATTTCTATGATACAGATATTTGCATGATGTTCCGGGTACTCACTGTGCTTCTCTATCTCTTCAACCGCAGTTCTCAATTTCTTGTACCTTCTCCCATTGTGCAAAACTCCAAATTCATCTTCTCCTTCTGATATCCCTTCCTCTTTCTCTTGCATTCTCATTCTTCCTTTCCTTTATCCATTTTTCCCACCCTCGGATCCTCTCACAGTCAAAAAACCCCATTCCCTCCGTGTGTGCAAGGGTATTTAGCTATATGACTCCATCGTCATCACTTCTTTGTCACATAGCAACATTTTTACGCTACAATCAATGCTTAACATACAATTATCCTTACATTTGGAGCTTCTTTACGATGTTCATCTCTCTGAACCTCTATACCTAGCGAATTTTACAACTAAAACAAGACAACAACAACAAAAAACTAACGCAAACTTCGTGGGTCTTTTACATATTTATCCATTTTTCTGAAGTTCATTTTCCAGCTCATAATGAGTTGTCTACCAATCATGTTCAGCTGGCGACAACTCATTATGAGCTAGATACAGCTCATGCTCGACTAGTTTTCCCATATTTTGCGCTAGTTGTTCTTTCATGTCCCCCGTCTTCTCCTCTTTCATCTCTCTTCCTTCTTGATCTTCTTGATTCTACACCTTTTCTATGTACCTCATCTGTTCTCATTGTTCCATTCCCAAAACTATATGCCCAACAATATTACAAGTAGGCATGCCACTCGGAGGATTTCATGGTTGTTTTTTATAACCAACTCAAAAATTTCTATGGAAAAATCACTTAAGAAATAATTATAAACATTGAAGGAAAATAAACTCATAGCCTAAAAAACAAAATTATACTTAACTCAAATTGTTGCTTAGTCCAATGGAGGAAAATGACTATCAAAATTCAAGTTCCCAAGCCTAAGATCTTGTCAAGAAAGGGTAGACTAGAAGGTTGATTGCTTACCTTAATATTGAAGCACTATAAACTATGAGTAACACAACAATCCACTAGAAGAAGCCATTGAGAACATAATAACACCACTTTCAACTAATTTCAAGCCACAAATCCCTTGAGCTCACAAAACATCCAGGAAGATCGCCTCCCAAGCAATGTTGTGCCAATGCTTTGGAATAGCCATGCCCATAGCACACAATAAGATTGGAAGCCATAAACATTTAGTGGAATAGCCATGCCCATAGCACACAATAAGATTGGAAGCCATAAAATATCAATGTCAAAAGAAATTCTATCATATGTCGCATAACAACCTACCACATTTAGGTGGCCGAGTGAATTCGCTGAAAGGTAAAGTCTTCGATGGTAGCCGATGAGTCATAAATTAATACGCAAAAAACTTATAACAACCAACTACATGGACGTGGCGCATTGATAACAACTTACAACATTTATATGCCGCGTTTGGATTAGATGCAGCGCTCCAAACGACGTGGTCAACAAAAATTGAATTGACATGACGGAAGCTTCATTCATTTTGTGAGCAGCGCATTGAGATTTCTTTTTCGTTACAGCGCTGCAAACGACGAACTGCACAACTAAAATTGAATTGATATGACGGAGGCTTCAATCATTTTGTGAGCAGCGCGTTGAGATTTCTTTTCCGCAGTGGCGACGCTCACTGAAATCTTATATGCTATTTAAGAAGTTGACCAATTAAAATTCCATACAGTAAAGAAGGAAACAACCAGTAATTACAATTAGAATTACAGAGTGTGGCGAAGGGCGGCCATCCTGCCGACAATGTAGTGTGTTTGTGTCATCCATTGAACAATGTTGTCTCCTATCTTGTGGGGCTATTTCTTAATCGTCTAATCAACCGGATGGTTGCTAAAGGTGGAGATATTTCTGCAAATTCAAGTTTTTAAACCATAACCCATAACCCAATACAGAAAAAAAACAGAGGCAATGATAATCGATATTTTTATTATTCAAGGGAGAATTACAATCAGCCAACACCCGTATATAACCATCCTCTCCTTTCATACATACAACCACCTTAGTATTGCTTCTCTCACACGCTCATTACACACTACACTCTTACCTCTATGGGTATGCTCGTATATATAGCATCTCTCAAACAGTTAGACTAACTAATTATAATTAGATTCACGAGAGTGCATGCATGCACATTCTCAACTTGTTGATCTCAAACATGATTGTGCTTGCTACAAGCAAAACATTTAGCGCTAAGATAATAAATATACCATAAACACAATGGTTATACTTACTTCTTGTAAAATTTGGCTCACCATGAACGAATCAAACATCTTGTACCATTTTCCTAGCATGCTTCGAGCCATACAATTATTCTTGAGTTTGCAACCAAATCTTTTGTTGCAATTCTGAACTAACGTTGTTCCAAATACATCCCCTTATCAAAAAAAAAATCTCCATGTAAAATAGTTTCAACATCTAACTATACTAACACAACTAGTGCTAACACAACATGAATAGAAACAAACTTTTAACAATTGGTGAGAAAATTTCATTGAA
>JZKD02S2169247.1:27880-42478 GCA_000966675.3 Picea glauca | reverse complement strand
GCATAAAGACCCGAGAACATAAAACTGACCACAAAAGCTAAAATGGCTTAATGAAATCATTGCTATTTGCTAGGGAAACTGCATTTCAATCCATAGGCACAAATATTTCCATTAAAAACATAAGCAATCTAGATATGGCCCCAAAATGAATCTGGCGAAAGATTCATGAAATAATATGATGCTTTATAATGGTGCTATAGGAATGTCCCTTTTCTATTAGCGTGCCTGTCATGACCAAAAGTCCAAATTTTAATACTGATAATTTGAATACTAACACTGGCTTCAACTGGGGATGATGCTCTCCCTGTGAGGCATCAAGAACAAGTATACCATTGTTCCCTTTCCTCTGTGTATCCGTGCAACACAACTTGAAAAATTTTACCTCTGCAAACATCCACATTTATGCTATTCCTAGTCCATGGGGTTTGTGGAGTCATTCATACTATCACCAGATCTCTGCAATCTTTATTCAAACTCTGAAAAACAACATACTGCAACAAACTAATAAAATGAAAAGAACCTACTTGCTCATATGATGAGTTTATTTTACACACTACCTACTCTATCCAACTGCTTCCTTTAGATTAGGTAAAAACAAGCTTCCAATGAAGCCATACAAGTATTTTACTAATTGGTGAAACTCTTGATCTAGTTTTGACAAATAAAGAGATCCATAGCATATCAAAGTGAAATGGAAAAGTGAAGCAAAGCCAACCCTCGCTGAGCAAGAATAGTTTGTCATTTGAAGTGCTTGAAAACTCCATATAATCAACAAAAGGATCATGAAAGCCACAAAGAAAAAACTCTACCTGTTTCTTCAGTGCTGCTACAGCCTGCTCAAATTTCCCATTCTGTATATATCTTTTAGCTAGTATTTCTCAGGTATTGAAATTTGGTTTGCCCCCTCTCTCCACGAGATTGCTAAGAAGCAATTATGTTTTTTCCAACAACCCTTTCTGGACACAAGCCCTCAGAAAGATATTGTCCATTTTAACATCAGATCTGACACAAATAGACTCTTTACCTCCTCCAAAGAAGATTCTTCCTTGTCAAGGATGTTGTCCTTTATGTATGCAGCTGCCAAAGTGTTATAAATGGTCTAGTCCGTGTTCACATTATTGTCATGTTTTAACCTCATCTATTACCTCCTCCATTTTGTTCACATCCAATTCATTTAGCTTTTCCACAATCGCTTTTGATTTTACAGTCATGTTCTTCTCTAAAATTGTGATCCACTACTAGTGGATCTGAGGAATGATAAGAGGGTGATGATTTGAGATTAAACATGCAGAATAGGATGAGGACAATGGGTATGTGTTGGGCAGGGAGTTTTACAATAAGGGGTATAGGGTAGCCTGGCTTGTGGCAACACGATACACCCTTTGGTGACCCTTTTGGAAATCATCCATTCATGCTTTCATTCAACCTCTCTTCGTTAGACTCTGCGACAACATCTTCGACGTCTGTTTTCAAAATTGCGGAACTTAACAACAATGTTTCTAATATTGAAATCCAACACAACCCAACCATTTCCATCTTTTTCGATTTCATGGCTATCACGTTGATTTATAAGAAATATCAAAATATAACGAACTCAAACTCTTCTTCGAAAATGTCTACAGAATTGAAATTGGAATAGGGATCTTCGCTCTATCTCCGAATCAATTGTTCTCTTATCCTCTTTTGAAGCACCTGATGGAAGAATCTCCAGCATTTCTATGAGTGCCTAAACCACATGAGCACACCCTGCTGTTGCTAGTGACCAATGTGGTGGCAATATGTTATCAACAGTGTCATAAAAAGCAGTTTCTGTACAATAACAAAAGACAATGATTGTTCAACAGATGGAATTTCTTCTTCCTTTGGCTCGAAGTATACAGTATGAAGAGGATTAATTAGTGGGTGATCAAACAACATAATGATGCGATCTTGGCTAAAACCAACAAGAGGAACCTAATGCTCCGAAGAATATAAAAAAGCCTCTTTGCAGATGTCTAGGTCTAAATTTATATTATAAATCTCCACTCCTCGTTTTCCATAAACAAGAGATCCCTTCACCTGACTTGCTGTTGTGGTATTGTGGACAGGTTTCAACTGAAATCAATATTTCACCTTCATGATGAATGCATATTATCGGAGCAGATGGCAATGACTTCTGTTTGGAAAAACTAATTCTTTGAGAACATATGGCAATGATTTCTGTTGACAAGACAATTTTTTCCTTAGCCAGGATAACTCCTCCTTGTCGTGGCTTGGTGTGGTGCTAGTGCGCTGTATTTGACTTGACTGGTGTGATGTGGCTCTAACTCATGATGTTGCGTGACTAATGCTGGCATATGTGGTTGATGCAGATTTCGTGTGATTTTCTTGTAAGATCCTGATTGATGTTTAGAAAATGGCCCCAAAACTTTTACAAAAATAAATAACAAAGCATAAAGACTTGAGAACATAAAACTGACCACAAAAGCTAAAATGGCTTAATGAAATCATTGTTATTTTATAGGGAAATTGCATTTCAATCCACAGGCATGAATATTGCCATTAAAAACATAAGCAATCTAGATATGTCCCGAATACGAATCTGACGAAAGATTCAAGAAATAATATGATGCTTTATAATGGCACTACAGGAATGCCCCTTTTCTAGTAGCGTGCCTATCATGACCAAAAGTCCAAATTTTAATATTGATAATTTGAATACTAACACTTGGAACCTCTCATGTGTCAGGAGTTAAAGAATCTATTAGATGCCAAAATTATCTTCCAAGTTAGATGCTCCAAATGGATAGCGAATTTGGTTCTTGTGAGGAAAAAGTATGGGGAGATCTGCCTATGCATAGATTTCAGAAACCTCAACAAAGCTTCAGAAAAGGACAACTACCCAATCCCACCAATGGAGCAACTCTTGCAGACCATGTCTGGCTCTGAGATTTTCTCGCTGCTGGATGGTTTCTCAAGTTACAACCAGGTTCTAGCTTCGGAAGAAGACCACTTGAAAACTACCTTCCGAACCAAGTGGGGAACCTTCTCTTATAAATGCATGCCCTTTGGGTTAATAAACATAGGGGAAACCTTCCAAAGGGAAATGGACGTAGCGTTTCGAGGACTAATCAAGAAGTGTGTAGTAGTCTATTTGGACGATGTAACTGTGTATTGAAAAAACATAGAGGAGCACATCCAACACTTAAGCCATATTTTCGAAAGGTGTAGGAAATATAGTATATCTTTAAATCCTAAGAAAAATATCTTTGGTGTTAAGGAGGGGAAGCTATTAGGTCATATAATATCCCAAGATGGAATTCGCATAGACCTAGAAAAATTTAAGGCTATATCTCAGCTTCCATTACCCCACAACAAAAAGACTATGCAATCGTTTTTCGGGAAAAACAATTTTGTGACAAAATTCACGCCTGATTTCACTGGAACTATCAAACCATTACAAAAAATGATCACTAAAGATGTTGAATTTAAATGGAATGATGAAATAAAAGATGCCTTCAACAATATTAATATTGTGATATCTCAAGCCCCAGTGTTGTGAAGTCTCGATTTTAGCAAAGATTTCTTCCTCTATACTTTTTCCTTCGACCAATCGTTAGCTGCATTATTGACTCAGAAGGATGATGACAAAAATGAGGCCCTGGTATCGTTCATGAGAACTAATCTCCAAGGGGCCGAACTAAATTACCCTCTTATAGAAAATCATGCTTATGCAGTATACAAGGCAGTGAAACATTTCAGGTCTTACATCCTTAAGAACCATACCAAAGTCATCATTCCTCACCCTGCATTCCAATCCCTATTCACTCAATAGGAGATGGGGGAAAGAAGAGGAAACTAGATGGAAATAGTTCAAGAATTTGATCTAGATATAAAACCTGCTAAACTGGTAAAAGGAAAAGGGTTATGCAAACTGCCAGCTAAATCTCAGGACCAAGCAAATGAAGACCCCGGATGGGAGAATGAATTGGAATTATGGTGTGGAGAAGCTTCATACGTCTCCCCAGGGAAAGAGTCCTAGTATGAGAAACTGACTTATCTCCTGCATCATGGAACGTGCCAAGAAAACCTAAATGCTAGGGAAGGGAGAGCCCTCAAGTTAAAATCAACACAATATTGCCTCATAAATTCGGTGCTCTTCCGTGTTAATTACGATGGGGTACTTTTAAGGTGTCTCGAACATGAAGATGCAGACAAAGTTCTGAAGGAGATCCATGATGGTCTTGGGGTGGACATTTCATAGGAAACACCACTACTCATAAAATACTGAGAGATGGCTATTATTGGCCTACTCTGTTCAAGGACACTCACACATACGCTAGAAACTGTAAAAATTGTCAAATAAGCACAAGGAGGGAGAAGAGAGCAACTGTCCCACTCCAACCGACGGTCGTTTCCAGGCCATTCGAGCAATGGGGGTTAGATATCATAGGAGAGATTACATTGAGTTCTTAGAAACAACATAGATATATACTAACCACCATAGATTATTTCATGAAATGGGCAGAGGCCATCCCTCTAACTCATGTAAATGAAAAGGTGGTGATCCAATTCATAGAACAACAAATGATCACAAGGTTCAGTATGCCTTCTGTCCTTGTTTTTGATAACGCCGCTTACTTTTCTTCCACTCTATTAACAGATTTCGCTCTAGACAAAGGAATCATAATTAGATATTCTGCAAACTATTATCCACAGGGAAACTTAGTGGCATAATCAACTAATAAGAACCTAGTGAGGATATTAAAGAAAATAGTTGCAGACAACCAGATGAACTGGCATAGTTCACTTCATAATGCTTTATGGGCCAATAGATTTACACCCAAGGAGGCTATAGGGAATTCCCCATACTTTCTGGTATATAGACAAGAATCCATTCTTCTGAACGGGCTATATCTTCCATCCCTTCAACTTGCTTAGGATTTGAGAGGACAACCCTCGTCAGTCATACAACAAAGAATTGACACCCTACTCATGCTAGAAGAAGAAAAGGAGAAAGATAAATCAAAGTTCATAGCTCATCAACAGATAGTGAAGAGGTGGTTTGATAAGGATAAGGCTAAAGAGAAGAATTTCGAAGTAGGAGACTTAGTCCTAAAATGGGACAAAGAAAATGAGCTAAAAGGAAAAAATTATAAGTTTCATAGTCTATGGCTCGGACCTTTCCAAGTGGCCAAGAAGATTGGGGTAGGCATGTATCAGTTACATAATCTAATTGGGGAACCTGACGCCCTCCTAGTGAATGGCCAAGCCCTAAAACAATATTTCCATTAAAAAAAATAAAAAATAAAAATTAATTTTATGTTTTGTGTGTGTATTTTCATGATGCTTGGTTTTAGCTAGGTCGATTGCGAAATGCATTTTTATTTTTATTTTCTTGCTATAGTAATTCTGTACTTTTGAATATTGTGTTTAGAAAGATTGTGGTTGACCTCAATTCATGCGATATGACAAACTCTGTTCCTAACTCATCCCTCACATACACCACAAGAAACGCTAGGGAACCTGCGATTGTTTCAAGGGGTTCTCTATCTAACATGCACAGATGAACAAATTTGGAGAAATGAAGAAGTGTCTTCCTCATGTTCTGGTGAAACATTAATGGAAAGAGGGTAATCTAGAAAGGACTACATGTACCTCGAAGATAGAGCTAGCAAAAAATTCACCTTAACCATCTCATTTTGAAAATAATAGACGTCATCCTCTCCCACTCACTCAGGGAATTCTACTGAAAGAAAATCAACTATATCAAATGAACGCACAGTAGGAGATGGTATGCAGATAACTCCGCCAGGGCTATGGATGCTCACTAGCAATGGATCAAGGTCCATGACGTCAGGGTGAGTCCGTCGGGGCTATGGGCACTCGCTGGCAATGGAGCAACACCATAGCAAGTGAATAAGGGTAACTAAAGGCTTAGTGCCAGTGAATTCTTTAATAGACTCTTGTAAAAAGGGGAATGAGTTAGGGTTATAGGAAACAAAGGTGGAATAAAGGTTGAAAACCCCACAGGCAGGCCCAGAGGCATCAACCGGGGAATTTCAAATGCAAGGATAAAAGAGGCTCTAATAAAAAACCAGTTAAGTTCTTCACCAAATTTTGCATCAGTCGAGCCCAAGGGAGGAAAATAGATTATGCTTTCACCCAGTAAGTTTCCATTTGTTGAGCACTCAACACACCCTAAAAAGCCTATGTCAATTTTTTACTTTTTGGGTACCACTTGATCTTTGCACTTTCTGATTCGACTTCATTTTGAGAAATGTTTTGTCTTTGCTTATTATCTTGACTCTCATTAGCTATTCATTTTTATTTGAATTTATAAAACCCCATGAATTAAAAGGGATTAACACATAAATAAAGAATCAACAACCAAAACACTTCACCTGATGTGCTCAAATTCGACATCGGGAGAAATTTAAAGATGGAAAAGAACCACTCGGGAAACCTCAGTCGCCAAGCGTCGATCTTCATTGGTATGGGAAAAAGGAAGTTTTTTTTATGAAAAGTATTGCATAAGGATATCTTCGATAGCTGATCCCCTTTGGCATCGATAAAATATGAATGGGAATAAATGTTAACAAAGAAAGAAAAGATATCGCTGATAGCTGATGCCCGACACGCTTATCGGAATCAGGGAAAGTCTAAAAGGATTACCACAATTATTTTGACCGCGCTAAAAGATAATCCCGATCATCGATCCCTGATGCGTTTCGGCATCGATACTTTTTTGAGGAAGTTAATCTGAAAAAAAAGAACGTGATAGGTTTATCGCCGATCGCCGACCCTAGATACGTTTTCGGCATCGACAAGCCAAGGTTTGTTTTAGAACACATAACTTAAGGAAAGTACCAACTCCGATTAATACATGCCAATTAAGTCACTGGTCTTCAACGCCACATGTCTTTACCAGACTGGAGAGCGATATGGTATAGTTTTTCTTCGAGTCAATCCTAGTTCCCTAAGTCTGAGTCACACCTCCGAGTTAGCTTTACCACGGTAGCATTGTATGGTGAAATATATCGGTGTTAGAAGCTTTTTTCAGAAGGACATCAACGAAAATGTTCATAGCACATCACCGATCCCCGATCCACCCACTGAGAGAGAGACATGATTGGACGTTTTAGTGTTATATACAATTAGATTTTGAGCATTTAAGGGGATAATTAATACCAAATCCCACATTATTTTCTACCTCGTGTGCCAATAAAAAAAGTTGTTTAAAATCACCGATAGACCACGCCACCCTCCGCCGTCAACACACGATGAATTTAAGTTGCAGAGATTCGACGACGGATTTGTTTAAATTTAACTCATCACCTAAATTGAATGGTTGATGCGACATGATAAGTTCTTCCCTGGTTTAAAGTCTCTTGAGTCGTTGTAAACAAAATTATTCTGCGCACGAGGAAATTCAGAGCATTCGGAGAAGCAAGACGAGTAATTTGAAGGTTGTAGAGATCCCATGAGTATCAAAATAACCAGATTTTAGCAAGATTCACAGGAACAATGCCTCCAAGAAATCCAACCACTAGATGATCATCGAGGGTGCCGAAGCTGAAGGAACCAGATATGGGTGAAGGCTCTTCTTCAGGGGCCACAAAAAAATTAGAATATACTTCGAGGCTGGAACCTGTCATTAAAACAACTACGAAGAAGGTTTTCATCCAACCTTTGGCCTTTGGAGACATAGAGGCAAGCACAGGGTCCAAGATGACACTCCCACATTGGGGAGAGCTCTTTAAAATGATCATCCAGGTGGAATATCCAGAATACATCCCACAAAATGATCCATATGTAAGAGCACTCGACGACGAGGTGTTCCCGAACATCCGACGGTCATACCTACATATGGTGGCGAGTAGAACCCTTGTTTTCCTCTGTATTGAAGTCTTGAAGTGGCTCATCGACTACACAGACACACAAAAATGATTAATCAATGATGACAATGGCGGGTGTGTCGGGGTGTTCCTTCCAGTAGAGGTCCAAAAATACTACAAACTCCGAGACCCTGAGGAGCGACTAAATATAGATTTTGTCGTGGAGTTCTACGAGCGCCATGACACTAGCTAGGTGATGGCCTCATGGTGGAGGGAAGAAACAAAATACACCAACCGGAGCACTGGTTGTTACCAAACGACCAACTTAAATGAGCCATACATCTACTTAATGGTTCTCATCTACCAATTATATGGAGAGAAGGATTGCTTCAGATTCTCATAGGATTGGATGCCCTTAGCTTACATAGTGGCAATCTACGGGAGTGGTTTCAACTAGGGGGTGATCATTTCTAAACAAATGAGCATATGTATACAACAGGATTAGACGCCGAAGGAAGGATATACACCATCCTTCTACATGGCTTCATATCTGCTCGATGTCGTACCCGCCAGAAACATCTTCGCCGACATGAATCTGAGATGGCATGTTGCAGAGCTCCCGATCCACATTTACTTCAGGGTGCTATGGGAAAATAGGTACAAAAATTCTTACTCTCTCATCTGCGATGAATTCATCGCACAAATTTATTTCATTCTTTTTAAGAAATAATGCATGAGACTATCGACTGCGACCAAAAAGATGATATCAAAGGTAGGCCACTGGTGCTTAGACGAACGCAACACCTACATCAGGGTGTTCAGGGCCACTAGAGCCCCACACCTCCTACCAGCTCATGTCTAGGACTAGATTGTAGTAGGAGAAATATGATACCAAACCATCCTGCAAGGCTACAACGCCACCGTGGTCAAGGACAAGAAGAGGACTTTCATTCCCTATGGTTTCCATGTAGGTTTCTACTTGGTCAAAGACATAGCTCAAGACAAATAAGAGGGGTTGAGATAGCTTGAGTTCAGGTTCTAGACAAGCCGATTCCGCAAGAATGCTCCAAAGGGCATGTTCTTACAACATGCTTCACAAGTATCATCCTGTTAGACATATGCCCACGACAAATTTGAAGATGAAGTCTTCATGGAAAATGCCTAGGATTGGGACGAGGTGGTAGCAAGTATGGCCGACGCCAAAATGACCAGGTTCAGGGCCATGATCCTAGATGAACATGCGATGACCATAGAGAAATCAGATCAAGAGGCCCTCAGGGCTAGGGAAGAAATGATAGCAGCAGAAGCAACAGAGGTTCCCCTGGTGGCTCCGATGCAGGATAGAGGATTTCCTACGACACAGGATGCACGGGCAAGGGGATGTCTCATGATAGAATAGGCGCAATGAGTAATTGACCAGCTGCAAGATGACCCAGACCTCATAGGAATGATGGGGTCCCATGCTGACAACCTAGATGAAATCCGGGTAGGCCCAAGCGGCCATGAGCTAATAGAAATTGATGAAATCATTGGGTTAGATAACCTGAAATTATAAAGCCACAGGCCAAATCACTGGGGGATGTTTCATCTCAACCGAAGATAGTAGGAACATCAGGAAGAACAAGTGCACCAAACCCCCTCCACGAATTGATAAACATCTATAATGATGAAGAAAGTCTAGAGGTATCCCTGGTGACTCCTGTGCAAATCACAGAGGAAAAGGAGCACGAGAAGGCATCTTTCACAGCTCCCGACGCTCAAATTCCGAGCCCTTCACAAAATGACCAGGAGGTTGAAAGTGTCTAGACATTGAAATACGCGAGGTACCGAAAAATCAAAAGGATAGTCCGACGGACGAGCCAGGGTCTGGCGAACAAAAAGAAGAAGCTCCTCAGTAGGAAATTGACATCTCAACAATCGATTATCAAGTAAGTATCGAGCCTATCCCCGATGCTTCAATTTCAATTGGTACTTAACCTCTCGATGAGACACAAACAGAGGTCGGACCTTCGAAACACATGGAGGAGGTTCAAGAACCCAGTCTTGAACAAATATACACCATTGAGAGCCTGGGAAATATGCTCACTTAGGGAGATCAACAAATCCTCGAACCTGTGGATGAAGTTGCTAACATACATGCCATTTCCTATGACCAAAAAAGGAAAGATATCATGCAGAGAACCACCAAGAAGAGGAGGATTACTCTAGATCACTCCATCGTCATCACCACAGAGGAAAAACTGATCAACACAGAGCAGGACAAGACATTCGAACTCATCGATGTAAAGATGGAAATCATAGATGCCACCCTGGACAAAGAAAAAAGGGATGAAGAGGAGATGACTGTTTCTATGAAGGAATTGGAACATTTGTGCCACTTGGTGAAATATTACCAGGACACCACACAGGCCGCGGTGTTCCTGAGAAGCAAATTCCATGAGGCCTACAACAAATTTACAGATGAATGACACCTATTCACTACAAGGATAGACGAACTTCAAGAAGATACCCTCATGGAACTGGCGATAAGCAAGGATATGGAGAGGTGGTATGAGAAAGCACACCAAGCCATGGAAAGGATAGACTATGTTAGCGTGGTGCAACAGGGCCAAGACGCCGAAGAGCATGACATCCGGGTGCTAAGTGAATGAAGCATCGACCGCATAAGGAAATCAACTGAATATTGGGTAAAAATGGCTCAATAACCTCATCGAGAAATCCAAGAGAAATGGGTCGAGTGCAAGAAAATTTGGACCAATATCAACCGGGCAATGAGAGACATCGACCTCCCCGAATTCGACACATCCGATGACTTTGTCGACTTGTGCGACATAGTCAAATCACATGCTGAACAAGATTCATCATGGGCTGCGGAAATAGAAAAGGTGCCAGACATGTCGCCATGATAGGTGCAACAGTTAATGGAGCACCCGATCAAAGCTTGAGCCATGTTGTAGCACTTAAGTGCCAGAATAGTCAAGTATCAGGCACGAGCAGTAGAGATAAGAGAGATCCTTTCGGCCCCAATGGATCAACATAGATTCCCATATTCTAACACATGCGAGGATCTCTTCGTCAAGTGGTGGGAGTACAAGAATAGTCATCCACTCAAGTGAGATCATTTGATGACTCTTTGAAGACTGATAGAAGAAAGCACCATGTGGCGAGTTTTGTTTTACTTAGCTACACTTCAATATTTATTTTTAGTTAATAATATGTTATAAATAGGAGGATTGACCTTTTAGCAAGGGTTGATGGTTGTTGCAAAGACTCTCATTTTTGGATTTGGTAAAGAACTATTTCAGAGCTGCCTTAATTGAGAAGTCTTGTTTAGGACCAGAGACAAGTTTGTGTTTTCAACAAAAGCGTGTATGATTGGATATGAAGAATAATTATTTCTAATTTCATCTCATGAATGGATGTTGTATGAGTAAGAGCTTCTAAATCTGCTGATAAGTTATTTGATTCAATGTTTTACAGTTCTTGTCTTTAATGATGAAATAAATCATTGTGTTAGTATGTGATTGGTGATTAGAGCTAAGAGAACTATTTTTCTTGCCATCGCTTATTGCATATATGTTTTTCTTCTGATAATCGCACCTTAGTCAATAATTGGAACACCAATAAGTTAATGTATTAATACTAGGCTTGTGGTAGAGAATCATTGTCTGCATGATAGAGTGAAAGGGTTATTCCAAAGATCAACCTTCTCCAGTAGTTAAGATTTTCCCACTTTGTTACCTAATTGGTTTATACTAGATTTTATCTTGTATTGGTCTCAACTATAAGAGAAAATACAAAAAAGAGAATGTCTGAATTGAAGGAGGAGTTTTCATAAGAAGACATCCTATCAATCACTACGTAAATCCCATCGATTAATCGGCTGGATCGCAAGATCTGGATAACCATTCCACTATTAAAAATTGCAGAGTTTGATTGGGACTCGATGGCGGGTTTGGTTCCTACTGTTGAGTTAAATGGATTTAGAACCCCTCAATAAGATGCTTCCACACCTCTCCCTCAATATATGGTTGTTGTGCATGGCCCCTTTACTTCTTATGTGATTCTGATTAGCAAGCAATCGTCAACCTGCATCCATCAATGAAACACGGGCAATGATACATAAACAACATCACAATATACCCGATCATATGTCACATATGCATAAATAGAAATACCCCAAACATATACAATCCACTCTCTGACTCGATCCAGAGTCCAAGGAGGTCCATTGATGCCATCGACATCCTCAATATGTCAAGTGTCCTACACACTCAAGATAAATACTTCAATAACATCTGTCTATACATAGATATCCAATAACATAACATCACAATGCAACAACAACATCATCAGAATCCATAAGCGAAACAAACAACCATATACTAAACTGGATCATTTGCATGCAAGTGTCCTCAAAGAATAAGTCAATAATTTGTGCTCGCAAGAACGAGATGTTACAAAATACTAAGATATGTCATATCGATTCTCCTCAAAAACATAAAAATTAAAAATAATAAATGAACATATAATGTGGACATAAAGGTGAGGAAAGTCACAAAAATCAAACAACTTAATAGAAAGTTAGTTTATCTTTCGTGCCAATTCAGTGTTCAATTTCATGTGGAAGTGGTGTTCCGCCAATAAAACAAAAAATATAACAATGGTGGCAAAGAATCAGAAAACCAAAATATATATAGGTGATTTTCGTCAAGAAATTATAATAGAGAGATGGGTGAGTAAATCTGAGGACACACACACTTGTACCATCTATTAAATAAAAATACATATCATAGGTGTTATGAATATAAAATACCAAAACTTATATATTTATACATACACAATTTTAAACACATTTATTATTTTATAACGAAAGGCCAAACTTAACACATTTATGTTATTGCAATGATGATTAAGTTGGGGACTAATCACTCTGAAATATTCACTTGTACCATCTATTAAATAAAAATACATATCGTAGATATTATGAATATAAAATACCGAAACTTATGTATTTGTACATACGCAATTTTAAACGCATTATTATGTTATAACGAAAGCCCAAAGTTAACACATTTATATTATTACAGTGATGATTAAGTTTCGGAGTAATCACTCTGAAATCATTCTTTTTAGTGAGAAGAATTGGTATTTGATATGAGTGAAAGCATACTCAAAGATGATCTACCACTCTAAAATAAAGATGATTGTGGTTTTGAAAATAAATAATAATTATCAAAATATCTGAGATAATATCAACAATATCAACTAATATGAAAGATATGAGTATTTTTCTTTGATCACCTTTGAAAAAAGCCAATTTATTTTGTTATAAGAAAAATTGAAAAGTAAAGTGTTGGTTTTATTTGATTTAAAATTACAACTTCTTGGAACACATGAGAAAGGAATTTTTGGAATGCAAGTGAGAAGTATAAAGAAGTAGAATTTATTATTCATCCTTGCCGAAGGCCTGGGACTATAGCAATCGGTTTTGCGTTGATCATAAATTATTTTTTGTGTTGACCAAAAATTTATTGCTTTTTTTCTATAGTTTAACTTTGGTGCTAGCAATTCAATTTTATTTCCTGGCTTGTGATTGGTCCTTCAAAACAAGATCTTATTGTCGATTCGACGATGATAATTTAATAATAAATTTAATTATGCAATTGTAGCACATGGTTGGAAGGGGTGTAGGTACGAGTGTCAAATTTTCAACACGATATTGGTTCCTAAAACTTGCCACCATGTCAACCATTGAATGAATAATATGAAAATGTATTTATTATTATACAATGTATAGATAGATTTTAATACATATAAAAATATTTCTGTGTACTATATGATATGATTCTGTGAAGGGCATTTTATGGATTGCAAGGAGTTTTAATTGAGTTTGTTTGTTCAAAGTAATTGTTGAGTTATTTTTGTTTTAACATGATATAGTGTGCTACGAGCTAGAAAAAGGAGGTTCTTCGGAAGTTGCAAGTTCTACAACTAGTGAATTTGATCTAGATTAGATCATTATATTGTTTTTCATCTATCTCTATCGTTTTAGAGTGGAAAAAATTGGAGGATTCAGATTGCAAGGCCATTTTAGTGGCAGGTCCCAGTTTGGAAAATTGGGGTCTAGAACCTTCTGGAGCTATTTTAAGGAATCAAACAAATAAATTTGGGGTTTTGGTGTTAGGAAATTATTCCCACTCCCTTGAGAGTATTCTACACTCTGATACCTTACCAACGGTGTAGATCATACGTCAATCAGAGTTCGTATGAAAAATTTATTTCTCTCGCAAGTTTCCCTACCGTGTTGACCACCATAGTATGAGAGGATGCCACGTTAGCCCCCATTACTCACGCATATGGGGCTAGCCACATATGTAATTTCAAGAATATTCTAGAAGGTCCAAAACCCTATCACAATTGAGGGTTGAGGAAGTCAAAAACCTACCCCTAGATGGCTATCGAGATATGTTAAATATCAGACCATTAGGAGGATAAGGGGTTCCATTCTTTTTCATGGTATCTTGTTCCATAGCTTAGAAAAGCATCTGAGAGTGGTATTATATGAGCATAACAGAGGAGGATATAATTTTTAGAAGCCATACCGGCCAAAAGTCAAAGGAAACTCCACAGAGAGTGCCTCTTTCTTTTTACTTGCATCATTTCTATACTAGAGAAAAGAGAGAAGAGAAGCCTCACCTTCTAGCTAGGTTTTCTCTCGTATTGGGTTTCCCAAGTCATATATTGTGTTTATTTGTGGATGGTGTGATGGTATTTTACC
>JZKD02S2169236.1:3749-25154 GCA_000966675.3 Picea glauca | reverse complement strand
ATAGGAGACTAGGAGGTATAATTACAACTAATGGCCTAAAGTTGACATAAATAAAATAACATTACTAATATAATATGCCCCAATTAAGGGGTAATGAGCCAATATTAGGGCTTAAAAACAACTCAAGTCCATCCCCTGTCAGGAAGCATCATAGGAGGTCTGGGTTGGATGAATTGAAAGGAGAAATGAACAAGATCAAACCTCCTACTTTTGATGGAGAGAACAAGAAGGATGAATATGCCGAGACATGGCTTCTAGGCACGAGGAAGTACTTTCAATTGAATAACTCTTATTCTCATGCAAAAGGAAGAATTTCTATTTATCAACTAAAATGAAAGGAATCCATGTGGTGGGATCAACTTGTGCAAGTGAAACACATCAGAGAGAAAAATGTGACTTGGAAGGAATTCAAGAAGCATTTTGAGGAGAAATACCTGACTAAGAGGTATTATGACAAAAATATGAAAGAGTTATTTGAACTCTACGTGGGCAACATGACCATTGATGAGTATGAAAGGATATTTTTATAATTGTTGAAGTATGTCTCCTTCATCAAGGATGATACATTAAAGATTCAAAGATATTTGAGTGGGCTGCCATCTTTCATTAGTGATAGGATTCAATATGATGATCCCAAGACTTTGGAGGAAACCATAAGGAGAGAAAAGTGCTTATATGATCAACATAAGGGGAATACTACTTTCCAAAGATCTTGGGAAGACAAGAAGAATTTTAAGAGGGAATAGAAGCAGAAGGGGAAAAATCCACGCTTTTTTAGAAACAATCCTCAAGGAAAAACATATTTTAGAGAGCACAAAATGGGTAAGGTAGGTGGGAAAAGGCCAAGGTATACACCCATTCAATGTTGTGGATGTAAAGGAGACCATAAGTATAGAGATTGTCCTCACAAAAGTGACAAAGTGAGAGTTGTCCACAATGTACAACAAGAAGAAACAATGGAGGACATGGGCATAAGTGTACCTAGGTTATATGCATCCCTAGACAACAAGAAAACAAAGTTTCAATCACACATGATTGAAGTTGAAGGTGTGATCAATAACCATGCCTTTACTATTTTAATAGATTCACGATCTAGTCATATCTATATAGATCCTAAGGTAGTGGAAATATTGAAATTGCCAAGAAGCAAGCATGAGAAATCTTGACTGGTACAACTAGCTACATGAGCCAAGAGAAACATTGTTGAGCTAGTTAAATCATGTCCAGTGGACATGAATGGGCTAAGTACCAAGGCAGATTTGAACATCCTGCCGTTGGGTTCATATGACTGTCTAATTGGTATGGATTGGTTGGACCAACACCATGTTGTATTGGACTGTCATAACAAAGAATTTACTTGACTGGATGAGGAAGGGAACCCAAGAACAATCCAAGGAAGTCCGAGGGCAGTTACTGTCTGAGTGATCTTAACAATGCAGCTGAAGAAGTTTTATAGGAAGGGCTGCAAAATATTTGCAACTCATATGGAGGAAGCACCTAAGGATAAGGTGACAAATATGGAGGATCAATCAGTCCTGAAATATTTTGAGGATGTGTTTAAGGAGATACCAGGACTACCTCCAAAGAGAGATATTGATTTCTCTATAAACTTAATGCCTGGAGCAACTCCAGCATCAAAGAGTCCCTACAAAATGAGTACACCAGAGCTGAAGGAGTTGCAAATGCATCTTGAAGAGATTTTGAAGAATGGGTATATACTCCCAAGAGTGTCACCTTGGGGTGACCTAGTCTTATTCGTGAAGAATAAATATGGGACATTAAGATTGTGCATCGATTTTAGAAAATTGAACAGAGTGACTATAAAGAACAAGTATCCTTTTCCAAGGATTGACGATCTCTTTGATCAATTAAAGGATGCAATGATATTTTCAAATATTGATCTCAGATATGGATATCATCAAGTAAGGATCAGAGATGAAGACATCATCAAGACTACCTTTAGGACAAGGTATGGTCATTACGAGTTCACAATGGTGCCATTTGGGTTATCAAATGCATTAACTATTTTCATGTGCTTAATGAATGGTGTTTTACGGGAATATTTAGACAAGTTTGTCATTGTCTTTTTGGATGAAATCCTTGTATATTCCAAGTTAGAAGAAGAACATGAGCATCCTTTGAGGATGGTGTTACAAGTGTTAAGAGAGCACCAGTTGTATGCCAAATTGAGAAAGTTCTCATTCTATCAAAACCGAATTCACTATTTGGGGCATATCATATCCAAAGAAGGGATAGCAGTGGACCCCGGAAATATTGAGGCCATTAAAGGGTGGACATCACCTAAGAATGTGACAAAATTCAGATCCTTCATGGGTCTAGCTAGCTACTACAGAAGATTCATTGTAGGGTTTTCGAGAATTTCTCACCCAATCACTTCCTTGCAAAGGAAGGGGGTGAAGTTTTAATGGAAAACAAAATGTGAAAAGAGATTCCAACAATTGAAGCAATTGTTAACCAATGCTCCAATTCTGAGGATTGTTGATCCAAATGAAGATTTTGTGGTTTGCATAGATGCATGCAAAGGACGTGGTGGATTCCTCAGTCAAAATGGGTTTGTGATATGTTTCGAATCCAGAAAATTGAAAGAGCATGAAAGGCTCTATGCCACTCATGATTTGGAGTTGGAAACCATAGTGAACGCCTTGAAGAAGTTGAGGAACTACCTCATGGGAAAGAGGTTTGAGCTGAGGACAAACCATAATGGCCTGAAATACTTGTTTGATCAACCAACTTTGAATTCCAGGCAGATAAGATGGTTGGAATTCCTCTATGAGTATGACTTTAATATTAAGCACATCAAAGGAAAAGAGAAAAAAGTGGCTGATGCACTCAACAAGGGAGTGCCTAAACTGGATGCTACCACCATTAGCATGTATAAAACTGACCATAAAGGCAAAATTTCTGAGGCTACAAAAGTAGATTTACAGTACATGGAGTTGGTAACAAAATTATAGCAAGGTAAAATGCAATAGAAATTTGAAGATTATGAATTGGGAAATGATGGAATTCTCTTGTACAGGAACATACTTTATGTACCCAATTCCCATGAATTGAGGAGTACAATTTTGAAAGAGATGCATAATATACCTTATGTTGAACACCCAGGATATTAGAAAACAGTTGCAACAATCAAGAGCCAATATTATTGTCTAGGCATGAAGGAGATTGCTATGTACATTGCTAAATGTTTGGAGTTTCAAAAGGTCAAGGCTGAGCATAAACACCCAGATGGGTTGCTGCAGCCATTTCCCATTCTTGAGTGGAAGTGGGAAGTGGTGACAATGAATTTCATCACCAAATTGCCCAGAACAAGCAAGAAACATGATGCTATCATGGTGGTGGTGGAAAAGCTTACCAAATATGCCCATTTCATTCCTATGAAGGTTACTCACAAGGCAACCACTGTTGCTGATATTTATATGAGGGAAGTAGCATGCTAGCATGGAATACCCAAGACAATTGTGTCTGACAGAGACCCAAATTTTACCTCAAATTTCTGGAGGGGATTATTCAAAGGGTTCAGAACAAATCTGAACCTCAGCACAACTTATCATCCCGATTCTGATGGGAAAATAGAAAGGGTGAACCACGTGATAGAGGATATGATAAGGATGTATGTGATGGACTAACAATCTAAATGGGAATATTATCTATAATTGGTAGAATTTTCCTACAACAATGGGTACCGAGAATCACTGAAGATGAGCCCATTTGAGTCACTTTATGGCAGAAAGTGCAACACACTAGTAAACTGGGACAACCCAGCAGATAGAGCAGTGATTGGCTATAGTTACTCAGGGAAATGGAAGAGAAAATGTTGAAGATAAAACAAAATTTAAAGGCTTCCCAAGACAGGCAAAAAATATATACCGACAAGGGCATAACTCATAGGGAATTTAAAGTGGGTGATCATGTTTTCTTGAAGGTGAAGGCCAACAAAAGTTCCCTAAAGTTGGGAAACTGTTCCAAGTTGGCAACCATATATCGTGGGTTGTTTTAAATACTAGATATGATTGGACCAATAGATTATATGATTGCATTTCCTACATCTATGTCTATACATAATGTATTCCATGTATCATTTCTTAAGAAATATATACCTGATAATAATCATGTTATTTATTGGAATGTGATTCAGGTGGAGCAAGAAAGCAATTTTCAAGTGCATCTGATACACATTCTAGACCGAAAAATCAAGCATCTTCGGGATTGAGCCATAGGGATTGTAAAGTTCCAATAGATTTGGTATAGTTCTGAGGATGCAACTTGGAAGCATGAAGATGATATGCAGACATAATACCAACATTTTTTTGAATATTTTTTAAAATCTTGCTATAATATGTAAATATGATGCACTGAGGACAGTGCATAAATAAGGGGAGGGGATTGTAATACCCCAAGGCCAAGCCCCTGCTGATTTGTAATGATGTTTAATGATGTGTATAGGCTGGTGAGACAAGTATTTTTAATCTAGGAGGATTATGTGTTGATTAGGCCAATGAGCCTAGATGCAAATGCCAATGAGCCTATTTTTGTATATGTAACAGTCATATCATTAATATAATACATCGTTGTGTGTAGACCAACCACGATAAACGAGGATGGGGGACTAAGATCCACTAGGAAGGGAAAGGGAAGGGGGATAAGAGGCTAGGAAAGGGGGTTAAGCTTGAAGGGTTGCCTCTAAAGGAATATTATAATATATTCCAAAAAAGGATAAGGTTTGGACATAACCCTGTTATTCTAAGCTCCTTTGAGGGGAGGAACGAAATCCAAGTGGAGAGGAGAGAGCTCCTGGAGAGCCATGTGTCATCCAAGACACATGCAAATATATGTGGAGAATTCATCTGTTTTGGGGAGATTTTTCCCATTCACTCACAGACTGAGTAGGCACACAATGAGCTATTTTCCACCATTGTTGAACCCTCTACTATCGTGAACCTCTGTAACTTGTGCGCATTGGTATTTTTGCTGAGCCAGTACCTTGCCTTACCTTTTTTTGCTACTGTGGTTACCCATTTGACTTAGGAGATGGATAGAAGAAGTAGGTTGTTAGGCCTGTGGTTTTGAAGAGGCAGGTTGTTAGGCCCATTGATTGAAGAAGCATGTTGTGAGGCCCATGAGCAACTCTCTCCAGGTGAGAGAGATTGTTGGGGAAGTGATTTATCCTGGAGGTAGTCCAACAGTAGCTACAAATATATGAGAATTCCTAATCCGATCTATTGCTGAAGCCCTGGAAGGGAAGTGAAGCAGCCGATGGACTGTAGAACAATGCAGGTGTATATTCCCGGGGTGGTACATGCATGTGGGTAATGAGAGTCTATGAGCGGTGGGCGTAAGTAGGATCCTTGGAGGGAATCCTTCCTGTTGCATTGTGCAACTTTCCGTAGTCTTAGCCTAGCTTAGGATTTCGTTTACCCTGGGTGGAGTTTAGTCCCAGCTCGGGGGTGACCCACTGATGATATCTTGGAGAAACGTGGTCTAAGGCTGGGAGGTTCTTGGAAGGTTTGCACATAGTTGGTGTACTTCAATTAAAATATAAGTATCATTTATGTTTTAATATCAAATGATGTTTCCAGTGCATGTCTGTTATTTATGAGAATTGCATGTGTTTGATGTATGTATGATTTACTGTTAATTTCGCATGAATATGTGTATGAGAAAAATGTTTATATCTGTTAAATTTTCATTATATATATATATATATATATATTTGTATATCAGAGTTTGAAAACATAGTAGAGGCTGTTTTATGGTAGCATGCCCGACCTTGGGATGGATGGGTACGTTACAAATTGGCATCATAGCATGAGAGATTTTTTAAGTGGCATGGCCCAGCTTGGGTGGCTGAGTATGTTACAATAAATTTCCTCCAAGTGAGGATTTTGAAGGTATTGATGAATATTTTCCTCCAAGTGAGGATTTCTAAGGCACAAATGAGGATGATGAAGAATTCCCCCCAAGTGGGGATTTTAAAAGTAATGATGAAGATTATGGAAATGTTGGATAGTCTTTCTCGAATGAGGAATTTAAAAGAAGAAATGATGGTGATGATGATTTTCCTCCAAGTGAATATTTTCAAGGTATCGATGAGGATAATGAAGATTTTCCTCCAAGTGAGGATTTTCTCGCTAGTAATGAGGATGATGAAGAATATCTCTCAAGTGGCGATTTTAAAAGTAGTGAAGATGATTACACCATTGCTGGACACTCTTTCCCGAGTGATAAATTAAAAAGCAACAATGTTGATGTTGATTTTCCTCCAAGTGAGGATTTTCAAGATACCAATGAATATTTTCAAGGCACTAAGCAGGATGGTGAAAATTTTTCACTCAAGTGGGGATTTTGAAAGCAATGAAGATGATTATGTTAATGGTGGACACAATGTTGATGATGATTTTACTCCAAATTATTATGTCGATGATGATGTTCTCAATCATTCAGCTGTAACAAATCAAGGTGATCGACATTATCTAGTTCAGTCTCGTGAAAATGTTTTGCTTGATACTCCTTGTGGTGATAAGGAAAAACCTTCTAGTGAGGATGATGAAATAGTGGAGACATTGAAAAGAAGAATTGTGTCTAGGACCAATATTATACCTTTTTATATCACTCCAAATCATTCTAGTTATACAAGGTCTAGGAAATAATTTCTCACTAAATCAATTTCCATAAGTGAATTGATTTCAAGTGAATGTTATCAAAAGAATAGTTTGAAAAGCATGGACTACATGTATTCCTTGAATAAAAGGAAGATATGTTTGTCTATGAATAAGAGCATGGAAAATTCATATTTGATGGGGTGCATGATATCCACCAATACAGGATATGATTATCACATTGGGAATATTTTACTTTGCAGAAAGGCTTTCAAAAAAATTCACTCAATTGGTAATCTTTGTCTATCAAGAATCTAGAAAAGGTTGGAAAAATATCTTTCATTTTATTCAAAGGTACATCATGGACGAGAGAGTGAGCCATTGAAAAACACTACATTTTCATGGGTGCATGATTTCTTTTCCAAACATGGAGAGTGTATGCCAGATAGAGACACAATACATATTCTAGATAATTGCTCAAGGAGGGAAATATACAACTTGTACAAAGGATATGTTGAAGGTGTTGAAGGAAATAGTAATTTTATTACATATGCATATTTTACAAGAATATGGAAGAAACAATTCAACAATGTTCGTATTCCTAAGAAGTCAAGGATGGGGATTTCTAGAAAATGTGCTACTCTTAAATCAAGAAGAGATAAATCTGGAGGGGCAGAAAAAGGTATGTATTTACTGTTTTATTTTTTTAAATTGAATAGTTATCAACTATGAAAACATACGATAAATATTTTTATTTTATGTCATGTGCATATTCCATAGTCAAATCACTTCAATAACATCATAATCAACAATCAAGTGAAAAAAAAAGTTGTACAAACATCGGAAGAAGTGTTATGATGCTCCAAACAAATATTTAGGTATGATAATTGATGGCATGGACCAGAAGAAAACACTTCTACCACATTTTTTTTGTACACCCAAAAAATTATAGGAAAATAATTTCATTCAGTTTCACTTGGTTGGTTGTATGGTTTTCAATGGAAAAATGTGTCCAAGTGTTTACTTCACAGCTCCAAATATTCATAATGATGAAAATCTGACCATCACCATAATTCATCATGTGCTCACTCACTAGTCTGGAAATCTTCCTCAAGTTCTCTATCCACAATTGGACAACACTAGTCGTGAAAATCAAAATCAAATTGTGTTTGGATATCTAAGCATGCATATTGAAATGGGAATATTTCAAAAGGTTAAAATTGGTTTCCTTCTTGTTGGACACACTCATGATCATATTGATCAAATGTTCAATCGTTTTTCAATAACATTGAAGAGGAAAAATGTTGGAATTCTAACATCATTGATTGAATGTATTAAGAAAGCATACATTATAGAGCCTGTTTTTCATATATTATAAGAAACTGTTGACATGCAAAGATTTATTCAGGGATCACATCGTGAAGAAAAAATTATTGAGTAACTTAATGACATTAGGTTCCAACATCAATTTTGTTTCAATTTTTTTTTTGGGAAAACACTTATATGGGGAAAGCCGTATTCAACTACTATATAATGGGGGCCTTCAATGGGCTTATCATTTTTGAAGTTCATTCCAGATCGTACAATATTTGCATCAAATTTATTATTTTTACAATTAGTTGCTGAAATATATAATGCACGGAGGCGTAATAGATATGTAGATTATTCTGAATGTCTGGAGGAAATAAAAAAGTCCATTAAGGATACATATGAGTACTTTGATGTTGCCGATTCTGTTTCATGGGAGTCTTTTTTCAATAGTCAAAATGACATAATTTCAAGCTCAACAAATGAAGATACAATGTTGAAGACTCCATTTCGTTGGCCACAAAATATGCCAAATGAATATGAAGAAACAAACATTGTTGAAGTTCAACAAGAATATCAAGGTGCTATTGATTTTACACACGTAGATGAAAGAGAAATGTATATTGGTTCACGAAGGTCACATGCACAACAAGAAGCCATAGAAGACCTTTACAGGGGTTCAATACAAGATATTAAGGAGCGTGGCATTATTGCAATTTTAGCGACTAAAGATCCAAATGGTTATCCATTCTGGATTGGAAAGGTTATAAAGATTGAGAAATAAAATGATGATGCTATTGCAATTGAAGTGCATTGGTATGCAACAAGTACACACCCATTCAATGGTATGTACAAGCCAAAGAAGGTGGTTGAGAAACATGTTAATAGAAAGAAAAAAAGAAAGGTTCAAAATACAACTCGTCGTTGCACTGACCTCTTAAAATTAGATGATGTTGACATACTTGTTTATGAATTCAATTTGACAAAGAGAGGAAATCTTCGCTCCAATACAACGTAGATTATCAAGAGGTTGCTGCCACAAGAAATACATGCAAGATGGGAGTCTGTTGAACCTAGTCATAGATCTAAAAGGAATTTGACATCTGAAATGTTGGGCATGCATGTAGACTCATATGGTGCATTCATCGACAATAGAGAAGAGTATGGATCATCTACATATTCATCCAATCATTCATCTGAAGACAATGTAGACTCTGATGGTATTTTATAAACCATGAGTCAATCTGAATACATGTATGAAACATTTTATGCATTTTTTTATCCATATGATGTTTGTATGGTAACTAGAAATGAGCATTGAACTTACATATGATCTTACATGAAGTTATGAATCTTTTGTTATGTTTTATGAATGATATGTTTTTGATTATGGATAATTTAATATAATTTATTAGCTCATATGTTTTGAATATGGACAATATAACAATACTTTTAAGAAATAATTTATGTTTCATTCAATGTAACTTGTATTTATTTTTTTTAATTATAAGTAAACAAATTATTAAAAAACGATGTGGAATTTTTAAGTATATTGTGACATTTTCATGGCATTATGTATTACCTTGTCATTTGAGTGATAATAAGATTTAAAAAGTAAACATTTAAAGGTTGATTTTATGATTTTGTTTACATTAATGATGAGTTCTTTTACCACTTCATAAAAACGTGTCATTTTCATACCTTAATTTTAGAATGGGTGCTACCGGTAGCAGTACTTTTCAATTTTATGGTTGATTTTGAGGTTTTGGTTTTAATGGTACCAAGTGCTAAAAATACGATTTCAAATTATCTAAAATTTTGATGTTTTGAAAAGAAAAAAAAATTTCAAAAACATATTTTTTTTAGGTGCCGATTTTAAGGTTTTTCTGAGCTATTGTTTGAGTTTTGAAGGCCATGCTTGAAAAAGGTTGTAATTTTGACCCCGTTTAAAAAAACGGTGCTACTGGTAGCACCACTTTTTGATTTGGGGGTTGATTTTGATGTTTTTTAATGCAAAAATATGGGTTTTTTGGGCCATAGTTATCGTTTTGAGGCACAATTCTCATTAAGTCAGTAACTTTGTTGGGAATCAAACATAATTGAAGATGAGCCCATTTGAAGCATTGTATGGTAGAAAATGCAACACGTTGGTGGGTAGGATAACCCAATAGACATAGCAATTATTGGGATAAAATTGTTAAGATAAATGGAAGATAAGATGGTAAAGCTAAAGCAGAATTTAAAGACTTCATAGGATAGGCAAAAAATACATGAAGACAAGGGTATAGAACATAGATAATTTAGAGTGGGTGAACATGTTTTTTCTGAAAGTAAAGGAAAAAAAATGAGCTTGCTGAAATTGGGATGTTGCCCAAAGTTGGCAGCGATATATTATGGGACATTTGAAGTTCTAGAGAGGATAGGCCCTATTACATACATGCTTGCATTGCCTGCATCCATGAGAGTCATAATGTGTTTCATGTGTCATTATTAAAGAAGTACGTGCATGATCCTAACCATGTGATTGATTGGACCGTGATCTAGGTGGAGCATGAAGTGGACTTTCAGGTGGAGCCGGTGCACATCATATACTGGAAAGTAAAATTTCTTAGGAACCAAGCCATCGGCTTGGTAAAGGTCCAAAAGACCTGCTATGGTCCTATGGACACCACATGGGAGAATGAAGAGGAAATGTGGGAAGAGTGCTTGCATCTTTTTAAATATTTTGAGGGAATCTGAATGTACATTTGTACATAGTGTATAGAAACTCCATTTTGGTGCAGTTGGATTTCCTGGAGCCACAAATCTAAGACTTCTTGTCCGGATTGTGCTAGATCCCTGGAAGGGAAGTGGGACAAACCGAGGGATTTTGGTGCAAATAAGGGGACACTTCATTAGGTTGTGTAGGCTAAGGAGAATGAGAGATTGATGGTTGGAATTTCTGCAGGAGTCATAAAAATTGTGAAAGTATCAAGTATTGCTATGTAATATTTTGTATGTATGTACATGTACACCTGTATGGTGATGTGCACTAAGGAAAATGAAAATTGTAGGGGGGGGGAGGGGTGGATTGTAACACCCCACTTTGATCCCCAATGTAGCATTGTATATTTGTAAGTATTGTGAATGGATATTGGCCAAGCGATGTAATATGTAAACATTGTACATTTAAAATAATAAAAATGAAATACACTGCTAACGACTAGACGTGTAAGGACTAGAGTAATGGGGGGATATGATTCCACAAGAGAGGGGGCTTAGTGAGGGTTTTTGATGGGTTTCCATGTGCCTTGAGTCTTAAACCATCTTCATTAATTTGTTTTTCATTTAGCCATTTATCCCTTTGACTTATTATCCACTCAAATCATTGAATTCATGTAAGAGGTTGGGTGTGGAAGTTATCCCACTCAAATGACAACATGGGTTGAGTGTAAACATCCTTGGGGGAAGATTAAGAGTCAAGAAATCATGAGAGAAGAGGAAATTCAAATAGGAAGGAATAATAGCTTTTACATTTAGAAAGAAGTGCGGAAAACTAGAGCAGAGTGTTGTAAAAGAGTGGCCAACCATAGTGGGTACTGAAGACAACTTTCTCAAACTGGTAATTGTGCTGAGGAGGCTAGTATGCATGTGAGTGATTTATGGTGAGAAATTACCCAAAGAGAATTTGTATATGTTATGTGAGACCTCCTGTTGAAACTAGATTTCCTAGAGCCCCCAGTAGAGAGATTCTCGATTGGTATGTGCTGGAGCCCTAAAGGGGATGTATATTGTCTGAGGGATTGTAGTGAAAATAATAAAGTTTAATCTCTTGGGTTGTGTGGACTGATGGGGAAGAGATTTGGGAAGTTGGAATTGTTATAGGAGTCGTGCCACTGTGTTTTAGTGAGTTTTGAGTTGTTACAATGCATATTAGACATCCATAGGAAACTGTCTGGTTTTATGGACTGATATCCCCAACTCAGGGGTGGCTTGTTGCAAAGAGAATTGGTGCAACATAGCCCATGGTTGGGAGGAACTTCCTTCATATGCAACCATTTGTGTAATTTGTTTTTAAAAAGATAAGCGTTTTGATCACTATGTTATTTATTGTTTAATGTAGTGATAGAATGTTGCATTTAATCCATATTTTATATGTATGAATGTCATTGTGTGTGTTTAATTAATGTTGTGCATGTTTTAAATGTTTACATTCACATTTTTTAATTATTCATGATAGTTTCACGAGCTTGTTTTTCATGTTGTGTATATTTTTTCATTTAAATTTATATATTAATTGATTTAGTAGTAATGTGGCCCAACCAAGGAGTTGGGTACGTTACATTAGTCCACCTTCATGCGATATGTGTACACCTTGGATAGGATCACTCTTCATCTGGACCTACTCTAGTGACTTAAATTAGTTTTCTTATGGACTTATTTCACTTTCTATTGCTGGCCTCCCTCCCCTATGTTATATAAAGGGAGGACAATGTCTATATAACAACTTAATCATTACATTAGTTGTATCTTCTCAATCTATTTACCTTGTAGTATTTGTACTTGTGTGATGCAAGAGCTGAAAGGATTAGGTGAAAATTTGGTGTGCAAGGGTTTGTGTGAGATAAATTCTAAATAAGACTTGGAGAGATAAGGTTGAAGTCTCGGTGTGAGTAAGACTTAGGGTTTGTGGCATGAAACCCTAGAGAATAATTGGAGTGTTTGATAGTGGATCTTGTGTGATGAAATATTTTGAATCTCCTTGAAGTATGATGCAAATTGGAGACCCAAGGGTGGATTTGTTGGTGTGATGCTATCTTGTTGTGGAGCCTTTGGTGCAACTAGGAGAGCTTGGTGAAATGCCTTTCTAGGATATAATATTGTTGGTTAGGGTTTATTGTTGATAGTGGATTCCCTAGCTAGGGTTTAGTAGCAAATGGAGTGTCCTTTTTTGGATGATATGGAAAGACATGTTGTACCAACGTGGGATGGGCTAAGGTATTTTACTGTATCTTCATTTACGTTGTAATGTAAATTGTACCATTGCTGTCCAAATTTGCATCTTGTAAGTCTAAAAATTAGAATTGTAATCTCATTGTTTATGAGTGGTTTCTAGGCTACTTTTATAAGTTGATTTATTATGACAACTTGGTTGATATGTTATGTGATTTAGCATGTTAATAAGAAACTGAAGATCATATTTACTACTAAAATAAATATGTTGTAACTAAAGTAACTTTCAAATCTCATTGACAAAGGAGATTGTGACCTAAGGGTTGTGTATCTTCTCTCTTCAAGTACATAATTTTGGTGTCTATTTTCTTGAGCTCACCTAGTGATTTAGTTGGGAATAAGCAAAGTATATGTCTATTGTGATTTGTGTTTCAGATTCAACAATGAGGATAGATGTTTTGTGAAAGATATCTAGGGAACCCCAAGTAAATTAGATGAAATTTCTGACATTGATATTTTTGAAATGTCCACATGGATTTAGAGATGAATTGAACAACATTTATCTCTTAGTGAATAAGGAGTTGGGTATTTTAGTTGTTCCATGCTTGGGAGTGATATTTGACTTATGATATATTGTTGGGTGTGAAACTCTAGTACTCTTGGGAAAATCACTTAAATCCTAGAAGGGTGATTTAATTGAATTTTTGTTCATTTTTCTTTGAGGTGTGCTTCACATTTTTAGGGATGAATACCCTCGGTATTAGAAAGTGTGATAGCTTGAAAGGTGAATCCAATTTTACACCTTAGGAGTATGAGTTTCAAATGATATTGGACGAGGTTCACATTTGGGACATTTTGAGAAAGACATCAATACACCTATTGATCCAAAAAAAATTAGTGAGAGATTATTTGATTTCTAATATTGTACAAAATAATATGACTAAGGAGATATATGTTTCTTTAATAGCATTGTACTAGAGTATGAATATTTCTCCCAAGATGCACTTGAGAAATAATCTCCCTACCATCCGTATGAGTGACATGGATTCCATGGTTATCTACGTAGGGAGGATCACAAAGTTGAGAGATTAGTCGGTTTCCACGGGAGAAAATGTGGAGGGTAAAGAGTCCATACCCATTTCCTTGACTGGGTTTACTTCATCATGGAAACCCTTTATCCAAGTTATTTTTGCTCGTTAGAAGCTACCATATTTTGAGAATATTTGAGATGACTTTGCGTAGGAATAAGCAATGTTAGAATCCAATTCAACTAAGGAAGTGAAGTAGAATACCTAGCCCTCATTGGGAGGATGAGGAAGGGAGCTTATAAATGACCCATGAAGGGTGAGAAAGAAGAATCAAGCAAAGTTAAGAAATATTTCAGTCATGTGAAGTGTTTTAGATGCCACTAAAAGGGACATTGTGCCAACCAATATCCAAAGAAGAAGAAAAGGAAATCCAAGCAACAAATATAGTTTGTAGAGAATGTAGAGACTGTACTTGGAGTGTATGAGGAAACATCCAATATCGAGGGTAACTTCTCCATGATCTCTTATTTGTATATGAACACCATGTCAAGTGTTGGGTGGTATGCATACAATGGGGTAGCGATACATGTGACTTATGATAATAAATTTTGAACAAGTTTCAAGAGTAAGAGGGAGTAATGAGTGTGGAGTTGAAAAATGATGCCACTTATCATGTGAAGGGTTTGGGATCCATTTCCTTCTATATGCAATCATGTGATGTTATTGAGTTGAATAATGTTTTGTTTTTTCTTGATTTGAAGAAGAAACTTCTTTTAGTTTATTGCATGGAATATCTACATTGTGTGGACAAGTTTGATGCTCAAAAGCTCATCATTAGAGATTTAACCCATGTTGTGGATAAAATGGGTTCAAGTTGTAGTTTTTTGTAAATTAAAAGTATATACATTAAAGCATGGTGCTCTAGTGCATAATATTGACAAGTTGTGTGATATTTGGAATATGTTCTTTGTTCACTACACTATGGAGTGTTTCCTCACTTGAAGAACATTGTTGCAGTTTTTTTCAGACTTCAAGATAGAAAATGAAGGAGTATGCAAAGGATGTGCATTTGGAAAGCATGCCAACACTACTTTTCCAACTAGTGAGGAGAGATAGAGAGGGATTCTCAAGTTGATATGTTTGGATGTGAAGTTTGATTATGATGTGTGTTCCTAAAGATCACATGGATATCCTTAAGTGATTAATGAGAGTGAGAAGGTTGTTCTAGAACATGATCTAAAGGTAAAATAAGGATCAAACATAGATCCAGGTGAGAAAATCCAAGGGAATGACACATATTTACCCTCTACTTCAACCTATAGTAAGTTGAGATGGATTACTTAGAAATTACATGATACATATGAGCATGCCATAGAATATAAATCCCAAGTGAGGGATAATATACCTCCTAGGAGATATGCTAACCATGTTGCAATGATTTTTTCCGTTATTGAACCTTCTAGTTATTCACATGAGGCGTGGCGCGATGTCTTGATGGAGGATAGTTATTTTTAAGTGAATAAGTTTTGAGGATAAATGATTCATTCCAAGATTACAATAGAGTTAGATTTTTAAAAGGTAGGTTCAATTGAGATTTAGAGGGAGAAGATTGATTTTAGTGGAAACACTTTCCTTACAAAGAGGGACAATTGGATTTCAGGTTGCTTTTAAAGTGTTTACACCATGCTGGGGGTGTGATTCATGTGATGTGGGGTGCATGGTGAAACATTATCCCCTTTTTTTTGTATCTTACACTAATTTTGTTGATTGACATTTGAAGAGATTACTATCTAAGATGGATTCTTATCCTTGGGATATGTGATAGAGGAGGTGCACTTCTTGTGGAGGTAGTTATATTCTGTGACATTGACATCTTCTACATGGTTCCATGTTGAGGAGGATATGGCCTTAACATAGGATGTGGATTTATCTTATGTAGGAGTTCTAGGCACTAGGGGGAAGGGTGCTTGGCCCTAGGAGCATTAGAATCACATGGCACACTCTAGGAAGTTGAGTGTTTAGCTTAAGGGATTCTTTCTTAGAAGGAGCACCACTTTGAATTTTCTATGGATATGATACATACATGTGAAGGAGGAGCATTGGATCTTAGAATATTATCTTGGAGAATGTGCAACCTTGTTATGAGGATCATTTGACATGTGGAACCTTATCTTGGAGACTACACCACTTGGGAGGTGGAGTCCAACCACCATATGACATGCTACACCTTAAATATGAGTGCTCCTCATGTGAACCTACTCTAGTGGATTAGATTAGGTTTCTTGTGTAATTAGTCCACTTTTTACTATTCTCTCACCTACCTATCTTGTATAAAAGGAGGAGAACGTCTTTGTATAACAACTTAGTCACTAAATCATTTGTAAAGTTTTGATGTACTTGTCTTGTAATATTTTTTCTTGTGTGATGTAATAGTTGAAAGGCTTAAATAAAATATTGGTTTACTAGGGTTTTTGTGAGATAAAGTCTGGATAAGACTTTAATCATGAGGATTGAAGTATTGGTGTGAGAAATAACCAAGGATTATGGTGTGAAACCCTAAAGAAGAATTGGAATGCTTGACGCTAGTGGATATTGTGTGATGCAAGCTTATGAATTTCGTTGAAGACCTATGTGATACAAGTGGGATATCCAAGGGTGAAATTTTTGCTATGTTTCTAGATCATTGTGAACTTGTTGCTATGTTGATAGCTCAAGGTGAACTTTGGTGCAACTAGAAGAGTTTGGTGATGTAATATCCTAGTTTGACCCTGTTACCCTTTAGTCTAGGGGTAACTAAGCAGATCATGTCTCGAGGCACACAAGTAGAAGACATGGAGTTCCGAGAGTTATATTGAGCAATAGATCCAACATGGTCCCTCCTATTATTTCTAATCAATACTCATTACCAACAACAGAGAAACATCCACTACATTAGCTTGGTCCTAGAAGACAACGAGTCTTACTTCATTAGGTAAAAATTCTGGTGTCATGATAAGTGTCACTTTAATATTTGAATCATTTGAATGTGTTGTGAAGAATCGTTTCTTGATTATAAAATGTTTGCTTGGAAATTATACCTTTTTCCTAATTTCACCTTGGTGGTTGTCATTGTGTCCTAGCAAGTTGGTCACTCTCGGGAAAAGGGTTTATACTAGGTAGTTCCTTGAAGGGTCATCGTACCATTCCCATCCATACTTACCACCTTCCATCCTTCTTCCCCTCAATTTCCTCATCTTTTGGGTTTCTGGGTCCATTGAACCAAGAAGGCATTGTACCTCATTTCATGGGAAGAAGGGGCTAAAGGCCCAGAGGTGTTGTAGCTGGAAAAATATAAAAGCCAATATTATCCTTATATATGCTCACCCCTAGGTCCTGGGAACAATAAAATGTTTCTCCAAAAAATGAAGGACCTGCAAAATAAATCACATAGTTAATAAATGTCTCACTTGTTGAGAAAATGCATTTTGCGGTGCCCCTTACTTTACATTTCATATGGCACTCCACATGTTTCTAGCTTCAAGAAGCATTGCGATACTCTTTACTTTCCATTGCACATAGTACTCAATGTTTTTAACCTTAATCAATTAATGACAATAAAAGGGATTGGAAAAATGTTGCGTTGCGGATGAAGGGAAAAACACCCTCTACAAAGGCACCCATAAACGAGACAATACGAACCCTTATATGTCAAGAAACCCATGCCTATAAGTCTTGCCCCAAATCTACCTCACATGCACTACATTACTTAGATATGTTCTCCTTGGGAAACACCCTTGACTTTAGGATTGGTTAACCCATTATGTCACCTTGACACCCCTACCATACCTAAATTAGGAAAATTTTATAAGGTTTTTGAGCATTTGTTATTTTGAAAAGGGGGGTTTGATACACTTGTTTGGGTGGTTCTCTTATTAGATGTGGATTACTTGTCATGATTCATATGACTTGTGGAACCTTGGAGGATGTAATTGTTTGTCTTTGCAGGATCTTTCCCATAAGATGGATGCTAGACCCCACGTCTGGGTCACCATTTGATGATGAGAGTAACACCTTAATGATGGAGTATGTTTCCTTTGGAGACATATTGGCATGTCTAGAGGATGGGATTCCACCCTTCTCCACTTGAATTTTGGCATTTGGAGGCCTAAACGTCACCTTCATAGCCCATGACATCACATAAGGGCTAGGATTTTGATGGATTGATTGAGGAGGCATGTGGCATGGACCTTGGCACTTGAGAGAGGGACATATGGCCTTTGGAGGCCCAACTTTCCACCTTTTTATCCTTTACGTCTCTCTCATGATCCTAGCGTCACCCTACTAGGGCATGATGTCACCCTCTTTAGGGTTTTATTTTATGAAAAAATCAACTTTTGTAAATTGAAATGGAAAATTAAAGAAGTCGGCCCTCTTTTGTAAAGACATGACTTTTAATTAGAGTCTTTTGGTGGCTAGGATTTCCCATATAAATATGGATAGCCAAGACTCATTTTATCATCACAAATTTCTCACCTTTGTGAGAGATAATTATGAAATTTCCACCCAATTTGGCTCTCTCTCTCTCTCTCTCTTATACACTCATGCCCCTCGGTTTTTAGTATTTTTTGTGGGTGTCTTTTGATGATTTTTTGATGGAATTTATGCAATTAGGTTTTATTCTTGTCATATCTTGGTGAAGTAAGTAAATTTCTGCAATTTCATTTCAAGTTATTGAATGCTTATGGTAAATTTTACTTTTTCATATTGAAGATGTTTCCTTGGTAAAACCTTAAGAGAGGAGCATAAGTGCTTCCTCATCTCACAAGGTTAATTTCATCCATAATTTTGGAAGGAAATCCTACCTAGAGTTAATCTCCTAAATCCCTAAAGTTCTAGCACTCTAGGAGTTTGATTCTAGACTCTTGATTATAACCTACTTCAAGAAGTTAAGAAGGGAGAAAAGGTTGCCAGAGCCCAAAAGTGCTTTCACTCTAGAAATCCTTCTTTTAAGGCTTGCAATCTAAGGCTCTAATGTGTTAGCACCTTAGATTTCAAACCCTACCTCTTAGATCTTGCTATTACCATTCTCCAAACATATTATATTTCTATTGTAAGAGATTCCATAGCCCTAAGGCACTAATAATTTAAGTTCTCTTATGGTGACAGTGATAAAATATATCTCTATTTTTCAATCTCTCAAGATATCTACTAAGATAACTAACACTAACTAAAGCTAATTCTCTTGCAAACTCGCTTCTATTGCAAAAGGTTTTCTACAATCATAAAATACTCTCTTATTTGCTGCATACATTGATCTAAAGGTGGCTTAAAGTTACCAAAAATTGCATCTAACAATTGGGTAATGTTCTATTGAGTAAATGCTAAGTTTTCATAATCAATTGTTGTATTTCCGAGGAATATTTATTGATTCTGTTAAAAACTTGTATTAGTTGTTGTAAACTATTGCATCGCTGCAATTTTGTACCAACCATAGCAAATTTACATTGTCTAGTGTCTTATGAGGTTCTAATTGCATAGTTGTACTTGGAATTGATCATATAATAGTTATAAATTGTTCTTATTCCAAGAAGGTACTCAAACTCCTTTTAACCTAATCCATTTCACAGACCTAGACATTGATTTAGGTGACCAAGAGAGGGGGCTATAGGTTTAGCTATCAAAATTACTACTTTGATCCCTTGAGGTTACTAGGGAAGCCTCCCTTGTGGTGGACCTCCTCCATCACTAAAACGAGGGGATTTCTTAGTAAGATGACAGTGATAGGATTTCCTATAGTTACATAAGATTTGGTGATCTTATGTTGGGTTTTTCACAACTACAAATCTTGTGATAACAAACCCTCTTGAATATTGCAAGTTTTTTATTTTAGTTTCAAACTAATAAAGAAGAAGATCAAGACCAATTGAGCTCGAGTGTTTATAGGGGCTATGATACCACAAGAGGGGAAATGTGAGGGGGTCTAAGGGGGGTTTATGCCTTAAAAAACCTACCTTATATGTTACCTTGGACCTTCACCCATTTCAAAATCCGAGTCGAAAAGTTAAAAGAGATTAAGAGGAGTGGAGGAAACAAATTCCTCAATCTAAGCTATAATTTCATAAAAACTAACAAGTTGTCTACTCTATATTCTTGGAGCTAGGAAATAAGTTGAATTGGAATTCTCTTGCCATCATGCATGTAAGAGAAATTTGAATGGGAAGGAAGAGGTTGTTGGAAAAAGGGGGAAAAGGGGGAGTTTTATAGAGACACACAAAAAAAGAGAGCCAAGTCCATGACATAATAGACTAGCCATGAAAAGAAGAGTTTATACCTGGAAAAGTGCCAAGAAACCAATGAGACTTTGCATAATCTTGAGATATCAACGTGGACCTTTCTATGCACATGCTGAAAAGCTCCGGAGGGAGTAATTTCTAAGGTAATATGTACCAGAGAAGGAAATGATCCTTGTGTTGCGTGGGACAAGAAATGTGGGTACCTAAGATTTGATCTGTCTTCAAGAAACTTAACAGTGAAAATCACTTGCTTTGGACCAGTTTGGTTGGAAATTTTGATATTTATTTTCCTACTTTTCCCTAGTGGTATTATAGCTTGGTTAGGGGATGGTGTTCATAGCAGAATACCTACGGTTGGGTGGAAATCGATTACTCCACTGATTGTCTAGTCTACGACATTCAAAAGATAAGTTCATCTCTATCTTCAACAATTATTATATATTTGATTACAAAATTGTATGGTTGTGAAAAATATGGTTGTATGAGAGAATTTCTATAGGGCATTGCTTATGCAATTGTTGTTGTTAACATTTTAAAACTGAGCCAACCTGTTTATGTGGAGGGAATATATATATATATATATATATATATATATATATATATATATATATATATATATATATATATATATATATATAGTCCGAATTTTGTTTAAATTTATAGTCCGGGTTTTGTTTCTTTTCTTGTTCTTGTGAGTATTTTGAGAATGAGGTTTCTCTTAGAGATGCTAATGTGGAAGTTGTGAGAAATGGTACCTTCTATATCCTGACCAACACATTTTCACAATCCTCAAACATTGCACATTCGCATAAAAACTAGCACCACACCATTTTTCTAGTACATAGAATGGTGGTTGTTTGTTGTGCCAATTTAGGAAAAATTGCATTGCATGTGAACTTTCTTGTTCTTGAATGTTGCATAGACCCAAAAACATAAAAAATTATGACCTGATTATAGTACGCATCAATCAAAATAGTATCTGTAACAAAAGGTGAAATATTTCTTTCCATCATTTGTTTATAAAGTTTAAAGGTCGACACAAAATTTCCTTCTTTGCAATATTCAAAAAATCAATCTGTTATGTGCCATGCACATAAGAGCGAAGCCCTTGTCTAAAAAATCATTGATTAGATTGGTTTCCTCCTTTGTTTTGTTGTACTTGCAAAGTTTGTCTATGAGTGTGTTGTATGTAAAAATAATGGGCATAATGCCCCTCTTAACCATTTCACTATGCAACTCAAAAGA